>CAJQZJ010013817.1:3831806-3859901 GCA_907164525.1 Lophiomys imhausi | reverse complement strand
CACCCCTGTCCTCCACACACACTCTTGTAACCAGTCCCTTATCACCGCCCCCCCAACTCCCCGGGTGCCCAAATCTCCTGTGCAGTGTCCTAAGTACACAGCTGGTGCCTGTCTGGCCTCCAGACTCCATCTTTCCCAGGAGACCTTCGTGGAAGGAGCCAGCACTTGAGGACCTGTCTCCCACTTCTCCCTTGCTGACTCCTTTCTGGAGATGATCTTTTTTTTTTTTTTTTTTTTGGTTTTTCGAGACAGGGTTTCTCTGAATATCTCTGGCTGTCCTGGACTCGCTTTGTAGACCAGGCTGGCCTCGAACTCACAAAGATCCGCCTGCCTCTGCCTCCCAAGTGCTGGGATTAAAGGCGTGCGCCACCACCGCCCGGCTTCTGGAGATGATCTTAATGGGGATGCTCTCCCTAGTGCTCGTTTGTCAGTCATGCATCTTGTTTAAGGGTTATTAATGCTGTACTAGTGAATACTCTTTAGGTTTTATAACTGTATTTTTTTACTTTTTCTGTTTGTTAGTTGTAAGCACCCCAGTACTTGAGATTGAAGCCTTTCACCATCCCTAGAAGTTTTCTTGTATTCTTTTGCTGTCATTTTCCACCTCTGCTTCCTTCAAACTAGAGAAATGTGGATTTACTTCCTGTCACTAGAGATTTGGTTTGTTTTTCCTAGAATTTACTATGAATGGAATCTTATATAGTGTCTCTTTAACTGACTGGCCCTTTCTCATTTTTGTTTTGTTTTAAAGATGCTTACTTTTACAAAGTTACTTGCCCTGTTTACATTGCTGAATACTGTCCTCTCCTATGGCTCCACTGCAGTTTATGTCTTCATGTGCTGATGAGTTTGTTTCTCGTCCAGGTCACAATCTCATCTAACAATTAATCTTGTATGTACCTCTTCTTGCAATTTGTAAATCACTGTGTGCTGGTATGGTCGTGTATGTATTTCTGAAAGAGGCCTTTACTTATGATGCTTGGTGAAATCAATATGGCATTAGTTTCAAGAGGTGTTGTCTTTATCACCGTAAGACTTTAGCCACGGACCTGGCTAGAAGTCAGGACTGTCTTCTGTGTGTAAGGTGGCAGTTGCAATGCGATCTTAGTGTCTGTGGTGGCCGCCCTAACAGCAGCAGTGACAGTAAGTAGCATTTGGGCAGTATGAAAGAGGCTCTTGTTCACATTTTTCAGATGGAAAAATGGATACAGAGTTTAAACAGTTTGCTTGTGAATCTGTTGCCGTCTCTTCTGGCTATAACTCAATAATTACATGTTGAACCAATTAATATTTGTTCAAACAAATAACATTTGTTTCATCGTTCCTTAGGTGTAGTGTTAACTACACAAGGCCAAAAGAAAAGCAGCTTCTCTGTCCATAAGGACATTCCTCATTGCCCTTCCTTCTTTCCACAGTAAAGAAATGTCACCATCAGTTAGTACACACAGTGAAGTCTGGACTTACACTGTAGCTGGGAGAAATGAGGGTTTGTGGAGGTGGGGCAGGGGCAGCCTATGTGGATGGATGCCTGATCAGATAGTGTTTAGTGCTACACTAATGGGCACTGGGAGTTTTGACTTATTACAAATAATAGCAGTTACTTACACTCAGTAGTCCACTGAGTTTGATGTTTTATTTTTATGTGTTCTCTTGGCTATAGTTTTGAGTTATTTTCAGCTTTATTTGAGTTTTTTAATTAACATCTTTTGAAAAGCATTGAATTATATGAAGATTAGTGTGACTTCATCTTTTATCTTAAAAACAAAATAAAAGAACAATAAAAATTTTTGGTGTTTTTAATAACTGATTATTTCAACAGAATTTAGTTGTAGGTTGCTATTTTGGAACCTTATGCAGTTATTACTAATGAGATTCTATTAAAAGAATAGTGGGGTAGTTTGAGAGGGAGATCATGTCAGTCATCCTACTCCTGCCCCTTAGAGTTGAAACTCACTCTCATTTTCACATGGCCTGTGCCACTTTCTCTCCCTTGCCCTCTTCGCCATGCTGCAGCCATCCTAGCCCTCCACTCTTCTGATACACAGGTACCTCTTTTTCTAAGTCATATGCATCCTGTATCCCTTCCTCCTCTTTCTCTTTCTACTTTTGTCTTTATGTTGTCCCTTGGCCATCTTGATATCAAAGTCAAGGATGTCCCCACATTGTGCTTTGCTAGCATCCTGTTCTGTATATTAAATAATATAAATAAATCTGTAATATAGTACCATTATTTGTGTGACTTCATCTTTGGATTATGACACTGTTGCAAGACATTGATGGTGGTTGTTGCCAGCACTTGAGGACTTGCATGGTAGATAGTAATTGTCAATAAATATTTAAGGGTATGAATTAACAAATAAATGATGAAGCAATACCAGCAATGTCTCAGCCTGCAAATGCCATGGTCTTATCTTCTTTGGTGGATTGCAGTTTCCAGTAAAGTGGTGAAAATGCCTGCCAGCAATGGCCCTGCCTTTTATTTAGACTTGCTAGGTTCATATTACAATGGCGATTCATTTTATTTGTGGTTTTAAAAACAGCTCTGCATAAGTAGAAGGTAGAGCCCTCTGTTTCATATGCACATGTTCATACTCCAAATGTAAACACGTGCCCACTCATCAGTATGAAGAAATGAAAGGAGCTTTGTATGATGGTTGAGTCCCAGGAGGTGTTGGTGGGTATTTAGGTAGATAATTCACAACTAAATTGTTTCAAAACCTAAAACATCAAAATAAACAAAACCTAGAATGTCTTCTATAAAAATGAGCCCAAGGTACTTGCTCCTTAATTAGGAATATAATTAATTGATTTACAACCTATAGATTTCTTTTCTTAATTTCTACATAGATATATTTTCTTTCACCATAGTATTACTAAGTGTTCTATCAGATGTGTAATATTGTTGCCATTTCAGTGTAATCAAAAGCTCTGAAATGTCTGAACAATTAAAGAATTAGTAAAGGAAGCTTAGACTATATACATAGCATATCCATAGCTATAAAGTAATATTTAATGTGTTTTAGAAAAGCTGATTACCAGAAAGAGCTTTAAAATCACCCTGCTTTAAGATAGTGTGAGAAACACTGACTAGAGGTACCTCTTATGTAGAAAAGAGGAATTTGTTTTGAATTTCCTTAACTATTCTAAATAAACATAATTAGTCTTCAGCAGTTATGTGTTTCACCTTAATAGTAGTTAGGTGCTTTTGTTCACAAATTTTATGTTTCCTCCATGGGAAAGCACACATTTACTGACACTGTACCTGGAGTTGCTGAAGAATCTTAATTGGAAGGGATGTACGTTTAATTAGAAGCAGGAGTCCAGTTTTCTTCATCCTCTTTCTTTCTCCTCTGACAATTCACACTCATTCCAGATGGACATCTCTCTATCACAGTAAGATACAAAATAAAAGATGCCCTCTAGTCGGCCAGTAGCCAGCCCTTGTTACACATGTGGCATGAACAAAGAAAAAACTTTTATTAGAAGCCATTGAGATTTTGTTTCTGCAACTTAATCCAGCTCCTTAGTTCCCAAGCTTAAGCATGAAATCTGCATGAAAACTACGTGGAGAATTTCTCATAACACAAGTTGCAGTACATCATTTGGCTCCACTGTTGGAGTTTCCTAACTCTGGAGCTAGAATAAGAAAGAGTCTGTGCCTTCAGTAGGTAGTGGCCAAGGCTTTATTTCTCACGTGGAAAGTAGCTGTTGTAGAGAGGAGCCAGGTACAAAAATGCAGTGTGGAATATTGACCAAAGTATGCTTTCAGGCAAATCATGGTTTGAAAGCGAGGAGCTGGGCACCTATTCCTCTAAAACTCTCCATGTCCTCTGTCTCTTGTAAAGTTTGCCTAACATCAGTTGAATGAATGCCATGGTCTTGCTTCAGATCTGTGTTTTCTTTGGGTACTTGCAGATCCTTTACTTGTCTGTGGTATTTCTTCTTCACAATTGGAACTCGAGCCATAGCATTAGCCATTTGGGATGGACTTCCTGTTGTCTTCTGTTAGATGGAACCAAACTATCTGGGGGCAGTTCACTTCTCTGGCCTTGGTGCCTCGGTCTGAAAAAATGTTACTCGGGTTACTTTAGTTCCAATTTTTGTTTGTTTTAAAGTTTGGGTGGCATTCTCTTGTCCAGCAAAATTGCAGTGTGTGCTGACTTTCCTAGTTTCTGTTGTGCACGTGGAAGGTTATTCAGAAGTAAGCTGGAGTATTTTAAGTGAATGTTTTTCCAATTAGAATCATTATATTCTGCAGGTTCATCAGAAAATAATAATTTCCAAAAGCTTCTAAAATGCTCAAAGATGCGTATTTTATGTATTTTAGATTTGAACTTTGGGGTTAAATAAGCGTACATTGCTGACAGGCTGATACTGTTTTCATACAGTTGTTCATTTTATTCAGTGTGAAAACTCAATTGAAATATATAATGACACAGATACCTATATATTTGAAATAAATTAATATGAGTCTTTAATTTAAAACATTTGGTGTCATCTTTTTCTTAACATTTATGGAAGGAGAAAAAATTTAGAAGATTTACCACTCTTGAGGTCCGTTAAAAACTGGCTCAATACTCATGCTTTCAGTTAATTTTATTCACTGGATATGGTTCTGTTTCTAGCAGTGCTGTGAATTTGAGGCACTTGTTAACTTTTGCTTGGACTCATGTGAAAAGTCATTTCCATCTTACTCACTGACACCTTTAATGTGTCAAGTGCGAAGCTGGTGTTACTGGCGAGTAGCTGCAGCCAAGGCCCTTTCCCTGGCCCTGGAAACTGCTTTCTGTTCCTTTTCGTCCTGAGGCTTGACCACTGCTGCTATTACCAGCTCATTTTAAGATGGAAATGTATCCTATTGACATTTCTCTTCTGGTGATTCTTTGCTCCTAAGCCACTGCATGGAGTCAGACCCCTGCTTTCCTAGTGTGGATTTTAAGGAAAAGATGTTGTAGCTTGTCCAAGTTTAAGGAGAAGTCTGCTTCTGTTGGAGTTGTTCCTGTGTGTTTAAGCCCAACTATTTCTAACTTCTAACACCAGAAGGCAGTCCACAGCAGTCATTTGGAGGGTCACACTTGGTTCATGCAACTCCTGCCTGCCTCAGTGGCATTCTTCGGGTTCTTGGGGACCATCCTAATCCCCAGGGCTTCAGGGCATGAAATTAGTATACAAAAAAATACTTATCAGAGTCAAAAGCAGTACTGTTGATTCACTTGAACATTCATGAAGAGGATTTATTGAGACTATTTGGAGTTAGGATTGCTCATGGAGAAACAAAACAAACTTTCCCAATTTAATTGTTGTTGTTCTAGCCTGGATTGCTGTGTGTGAAGCTACTTACAATAAGAACACTCTATTTATTCTATTTTACATCTTAAATGGTATATGGAGGTTGAAACAAAGTTCTCTATCTTATTGTTCAAACAATAGTAGATATAAGAAGAAGGTCCTGCTGTGTATATTTAGGCAATGTAATATTTTGGTAACACACATCACAAGTTCTGAATAGTAACTTGAAACAATTAGTTTAACCTTTGGCATATGCATATATGATTAAAACATTACAATTTTAAGACAAATGTAAAATGAAATTTGTTCTATCCCTGTTTTTCTTATCATTTGCAAGCATAATAAAACAAACAATTATTGATCAAAGCTCATATACTGAATTATAATTTAGTAATAAGGTATGTTCCTACTTTGGAAGATAAGTTGAGGAAAGGGACCACAAACCTTTTTATTGTTTTGTGAGATTTGAAAATCAATTCATATTAAAAATATACATAAAATTTCATATTTTAGATGTATTTGCTTATTTATTTTATATATGTGAATGTTTTGCCTGCATGTATATATGTACCCCCCATGTGTGTCTACTCCCATGGAGGTCAGAAAAGGCTGTTGGGTTCTCCTGGAACTGGGTTACAGTTTGTTGTAAGCCACTGTATTCATACCAGGAATTAAACCCAGATCCTCGGCAAGAGCAGCAGTGCTCCAAACTACTGAGCTGTCTTTTCAACCCCATGAGTTTTCTTTAGTCCGAAGACAGTTATGACCCCTAAATTTGAGGCATTTAGGTAGACATTTCATTCTTTTTAGACTTAAACTTTTGTTGGATTTATTCCAGTTCAATTTGTGATTTTTGGTACCAATGATACACTAATTAAAAAACTCAAAACTTTGTATATGGCTATTATCATTGCTCATTTTTTCATAGCACCAGTAGAAATCTTAACACTCAAACTCTGAACAGTTTTTTCTTTTAAAAACAATTTTTAAAATTTGTCTTTTCTTTTTTATCTTTGTGCTTTCACATAGTTCTGTGAATCATAATTCAAGGAGCTGATACAAAATACTAGAGAAATCTGAGCTTTGAAGTGATGATTTGAGTACTTAAGGCGCTACATAAAGCTGTCTGCGTTCCTCGGGTTATCAGCTAGTACCCCTTGTGTGGCGCAGATGCTCAATTAATGATCGTTGAGTGGATTCTATTAGACACATGTAACAGTTTGGTTTCATGAATATTGTTCAGAGAGTTAGAACCAGAGAAGATCACAGGATAAAGAGGATCATAAATATCCTCTCCCCATATTTTAACGTGTGAATGTGTGTGTGTGTGCACGCGTGCACCCACGTGCAAAGTAATTGATGCTTATAGTTCTCTGAAGGTTGGTTAAAAAAAAATCATGAGCAGTGTTTATAATCTTGTAAATGTCAAGATTTTCCTATAGCATGCATTTTCCCTGAAGAAATTATAAGTGAAACTTAGGAAATATTTTATATTGACTGCATTCACCAAATAGTGGAAAACTGAGTAGACAAGACTTTTTGTTGCCATTCTCATTGTGTTCAGCTTCCTGGAGAGCACAGAGTGAAGCAGAAGTGGAAGCAGCAGTTCACACCTTCCAGCTTTATAGTGCCTGGCGAAAGAGTATTATAATTTTTTGAAGTTACAGAACTATAGAAACAGAAACATCAAATTCATATATCATGGTATTGTCTTAACAAAGCATAATGCAACATTTTGATAGTGACATTTTGAATTCCCTGTAAAATGCATATTTAGAGGAAAGTTTGCCAAAAACATTGCTTCCTGGGTCCAAGTTCTTCCAGGGGTGGTTCTCTACTGACATCTGCTGGTGAGTATTGTAATGAACATCACAGGATCTCATGGAAGTCATTTCACAGGAGTTAAATAAGCTTGGGAGAGGAAAAAAAAATCATTCTATGCAGAAATGTTTCTTTTACTGTCATTTATGCATCTAACTCAGAATCTGGACACTTGATCAGGAATATTAGTTTAGTAATGGGAGTAGCAGGCCTCTTTGTGCATCCCAGGATGCAATGCGTAGTTTCAACCTGAGCCTTTGATATTAGCTGTGTATCGGCTTTTAATGCAGGTCAAGAAACCTTTCTCAAAATTTCTTAAATTATAAAAACTTAAAATTTTTATTAAAACCTCTTTCTCCTTTGTCCTTACTTGCTTTTTCTTATTATAACTCACATTAGCACAGAGCCTTGCAAAAAGTAGAATAGGGTTGAACTATAGTTAGTTTGTATCATCTGCACAGACTAAATAGCGAGTCCAGGCATACATTAGTTGAATGTGTTATCTTTATGGACACTTGAAAATAAAGTAAGACTACTCAGCTATCAGAAAAAAGGAAATCATGCAATTTGCAGTCAAATGGATGGAACTAGAGAAGCTCATCCTGAGTGAGCTAACCCAGACTCAGAAGGATGCACATGGCATCTATTCACTTATAGTCAGATTTTAGCTACATAGTACAGGATAACTATACTACAACCAATGCACTAAAGGGAACATGAACTTAGACTTTTTTTGTTTTGTTTTGTGTGTGTGTGTGTGTGTGTGTGTGTGTGTGTGTGTGTGTGTGTGTTTTAAGTTTTCTCTCCCTGGCAATGAGACACTTTTCGCAGTTGTAGGCCCCCAGTGTATGAGGAGGCTCTTGGTCCTCATATGACTGCTGAACTGGGATGAGGGACTGTTATGTAGGGACACTCCACTCCAGAGGAGTGGTATGGAAGGGTTAGGGGGTAGAGGGTGGGAGAGCAGGATTGGGAAGGGGAGAAAGAGGACAATATGATGGAGGTGTAACCAGAAGCAATAAATAAATAAATTTAAAAAAAGAAAAGAAAAGAAGACATTATTTTAGAGGGTGATGTTATTTGAAGAAACTGATATATATATATTTTTCCTGTAAAAGAGTTCTTGGTGTTAGAGTTTATGGGTAAACCATGTGTATACATGCACCCCTGACACGTTTCTTCATTTTCACTTGTTTCCTTATTTATGGTTGTATCTGGTCTCCTGGGTTTACGAACCAGTCATCTCCATGGTTCTCAGACCTGCACAGCCAGCTGTTTCCATCCTTCTCATTCTGTTCACTCAGCTTGGGCACATCTCACCCTGAAGAGCCAAACCAAAGTTCGCTTTCCACCTGAGTTGTATACAGTTTCTCATGTCAGGAAATGGCCATTGTGTTCTCTTTGCTTTAACCAAAGATTGTCAGTAAGAATTGGATCCTGTCTCGTTTACTCCACATTCAAACTGTCGAGACGTCTTGACAGCTCCCTTTTCACGTGTGTTCACTCTTTTCTTTCCCCTCCCAGTCGCAGTCACCTTCCCATGCTTCTCACTCTGCTTCTCTCCTGTTGTCTGGGTTCCACACAGCAGCCAAAAGAATTCTCATGGAACTTAAGCTAGATCTTCCTCTACCGAGATCCTTCCAAAGTCCTTCCCATGCCCAAAGGTGCCTCCCTGCCTGGGAGAAAACTCCCTCCATTTGTCTCCATGACCGTGTTTCCTGCCATGATGTCATTCACCTGTTCTGCTCAACTCTGGCGACCGCAGGGGTCTGTCCTCACTGCTGTGCTGATCTCAGCCCTGCTCTGTACTTACTGCTTCAAAGTGAAATTCCCTCCCTCTGTTCCTTACAGTTTCTTATCTGATTTTCACCTTTGCCTTCTTAAAGAGTCTCTACTTGACTCATTATGAGAAAAAGATAGACTGACTCTTCACCAGTTCCTCCCTCCTCCACTGTGCAGTATTTTTACTACAGCAGTTATTATATTTTTGGGTTTTTTGGTTTTCATTTTATAACAGCATCTTATAGTTTTGGTTGGATCTCTCTCCGAAGCTGGATGTCACATGAGAGTGTGATGCTCTTGTGTCCATTACTGCAGAATGGAAGCTAAGCCAGTTCCTACACATAGTAGTCACCCAATATGTGATGAATAAATACTTCAGTGGAGACTTGATTTGATATGCATTGTAATCACCTAGGCCATAGCAGAGTGAAAAACGTTCTAATGGGGTCTGCCTTGTTGACATCTTTTTATCATGCCTTTCAAATTTAGCATAGATTTCAGTAATGTTTCACAGTTAGGTTAATACCTGCACAGTACACTCAGTGTCAATGTGGGGCCACATTTTAAAGATTCTTCTTACAGAATAATTATTTTATTGTGCTTTTGCCCCTGAATTACCTTAGCAAACTTTATACACGTGAATGGAAGAAAGAATAGTCCCTTTTGAATCCATGCTAAGACTTTATCAATATGAAGTGTTTCCTATATAATGAAATTGCAGATTCATTTGTATATGTTCCTTTATGCTTGAAAGCTAATTTTTTGATGTTTGGTCTGCATTCAAACATATTGTGCAGGGTCACCAATATGCCTTGCTGACTAGACTGGGTTGTCAGTATCTTTTAACTATTCACACTGCACAAAGACAAATGATTATCTTTTAACAATAACATTCCATAGTCAAAGTTTGTTCCCAGATGTACATAATCCTTTAATTGACTACTCCTTTCTTTTCCCTAGTCAATAGGCCTTGCCCACTTCTTCACTGCTCCACCAATCTAGATTATGGGTTTGAAACTGTGAAACACTTTCTTCTGATGGAAAAAGAGATATGTTTAAGAAGTTTAATAATGTAATTTGCCCAAGCACATTTTTTACTTTAATTTAAAAATTCTTTCACCTTCATGCCCATTCTGTGTAGATATTTATGTCATGTATTATGTATATGTAACCTTATGGCTACGTTTCCCACTGTCAACATGACCACTAAGTCAGTTGTGCTGCTTAACTGAAATAAAGCCTTAAATGTTTTAAAACATCTTCACATGGCTTAAATATTTTCTAAGATTCTAGGTCATATCCAATAAAATATATTGTAAAATTAAGGTGGTCAGTTATTTTATATTTTTTCTTTATGGCTTATCATACAAATGGTGAGCAGAATGAGTTGTCTACTTACATTTGAAGATGTACTTTTTAAATTCAGGTCTAATGAGACCATCATTTTATCACTAATCTTTATAGATTTTTTTTTCCCCCAAGAGATTGATAGCTGGAGAGATGGCTCAGTGGTTAAGAGCACCAGCCGTTTTTTCCAGAGGAACCGGGTTCAATTCCCAGCACCCATGTGACAGCTCACAACTGTCTGCAACTCCAGTTCCAGAGGATCTGTCACCCTCACAGATATATGTGCAGGCAAAAAAAAAAAAAAAGAAAAGAAAAAAAAGGAGAAGATATTGATAGTAATTATCCAAAATCTCTTTATGACTGATTATACCAAAGTTTCCTTATGGCCATAATCTTTTTGCATAAAGGGCTTTTGAGTATTACTAATATTTTAAAGTCCATTTTAAATACTGTTAATTTGAAAATTTTAATTATGACATAGTCTGCATCTTTCCCAGTCAAAGACAATACAATAACAGGAGGATGGGAGGGAGAAACGCTTGATTTTGTCAGATTACCACCACTGCTACTACCCCCACACACCTGGAATTCTGAGTTCTGTTAGTCTGTTAGTCCTGTGACCTCCATGAGGTAACCTTGTTGCAGGTCTTGAGCAAGAACAGATGCATAGAAGCCTACCTGCAGAGGTGTGTTGCTATCAAGCAAACATGAATTAAGGGCCCAAACTGCCCAGCAGTGATAAACATTTAAGAAATGCTATTTGGAGTCTCCTCCTCCTCTCAGTCTCAGTATGTTCCTGTCCCATGTTATCTGTTCTGCTTGGCCTCAACCAGAGGGTTTGTGGAATGTTGAAATGAACTTGAAGCTTTTCTGTGCCTGCTTAGCTCAGCTCCTTGTTGTACTGCACCCACTGAATTAGAGTCCGGACCTTGAATTGACATCTGTGAGATACTCAGAGAGTGGATGTGCTATTTTTCTTCATGGGAAGTCAGCCCTCAGGGATCGGGTAGAATGAAGATTGTTTTAGCCTCATTTTAGATTCAGATGGAGCCCTTAGAAGGTTGACTTAAGTCTCTTATATGTTAGCTCTAAGGATTGAGGCCCAAATTATGTTCCTATCTATGCCTTAAGTAAGTTTTAGTATACTAATTGCTTTGTGTAAGGTGACTCACTGTATTTTTCATTGCTTATGTCATTACTAAAAATTTGCACACTTTAAACTATTTTTAGAAAGAAAAAGCTATTTAATATACTGCTTTATATTCCAAACATATCATTTTATGATTGCATATTTTTGTTTTAGGTGCAAAGATGGTTTGAAAGGCTTTACATTCTCTGCACTTAGGTAAGTAACATTCTATCTTTGTGTTGAGAGAAGTTACAAGGTAACTTATCTAAAAATAATAAGTGTATATAATTACAATAAATATTTATTAATTTAAATTTTAATCTGACAAGTTTTAAAAGCCATAATAGTATTGCCTTTGTGAGTAGTTTATTGAGTGATTTGCTAGCCTGAGTTATGGGTGGGACTTATGGACTGTGAAGTGCAGTAGGTCTTAAGTGTTCCTAGAGTGTTTGATTTTCATCTTGTAGCATAGAAGTGACCTGTTACATATACCGCAGAAATGCTAGTTATCACCATTATTGTATTTTGTAGCTCAAAGCATCTTCATAAAGTGGACAGTTGTTTTGCAACCATTCTTCAAGTTTTATTTGTCATTTCACTAGCATCTCATTGTACATCCCAAATTCAAACCCCACATTTTCTCAGTTTGTGTCACAAGGCTCAATATTTTACTTTTCAGTATAGACAGAGTTTTTGCCTAGTGAAGTTTGGTAGCATGGCATTCACTGCAAGTATTAGATAGAAAGTTAAGGTGCACATGGTATCTATTCACTTATAGTCGGATTTTAGCTATATAGTACAGGATATCTATACTACAACCAACGTACCAAAGGGAACATGGACATAGACTTTTTCTTTTTCTCCCTGTCAATGAGACTTTTTCCTAGTGGATCTGCCTTGTAGGCCCCCAGTGTGTGAGGAGGCTCTTGGCCCTCATATGACTGCTGAACTGGGGCAGGGGATTGTTATGTAGGGACATTCCACTCCAGAGGAGTGGGATGGAAGGGTTAGGGGGTAGAGGGTGGGAGGGTGGGACTGGGGGACTGGGAGGGGTGGAAAGATGACACTGTGATGGAGATGTAACCTGAAGTAATAAATAAATACATTAAAAAAAAAAAAAGAAAGCTAAGGTGTGCCTTGGGGCTAGAAGGTTTCAAAGTTTGTCCTTTGTGGTTATTCTGAGGTGCTAGCACATAAGGTGCTCTAGTGCAGGGCTCATGCAAGCAGTGAACATTTGGACTGCTGGTGCTCCATCTTTCAGGGATGTGTATATGAGGCATGTTTTCAGATAGGAAGAACGAAGAACACTGTTCGCAGAATTAAATACAAATGTCTACTGGGAAATATAAAGGTGGTTTTTGCAGATGAAGTCAGAATGTCGAAGACTTGCTGTTCAGGGTATGGGAGAGACTGATTGAGATTTGGTAAATGGGTAGTAGAGTACCACTTAAAGTGTTTGAGGGAGGTGGTTGACAGTGACTTTGGAAGGTGAGTTCAGCAGAAGTATTTGGGACACTACATGACAGAGAGCTAGAGGTAGGAAGATAAGGACCATGCTTTGCTGGGTAATGAGAAGATTCATGAGAAAAACGGAGGAAGGTGAAGACTAGTGGATGGTGTTTTCCATCTCCTACAGCCGGCCTCCCAGTCTAGCCCTGAAAGCTAAGTATGCAGAGAGGTTGGCATTCACACACAGACCGGATGGCGTGGCAGGACACTGGCATGTGTGATTGTGAGAGTTTCAGGGTTTAGTGGTGGAGCACCTTCCTGGAATGTGTGAGGCTCTGAGGACAATCCCCAGAGAGACGGGGAGAGGAGGGAAGTAAAAGTTATGTTAATAAAACTATGATAATTAGACTTTTGAAATCATGGCACATGTAAAATTTTTTACTTTATGTTTTTCACTAAGAAATATATAAGAAAATAACTTTTTTGCCTTTGTTCTTAAATGATGATAAAGCATACTTTTAAAGCTGAAAGTTGATGACAAAACCAAAGGATAATTTTCTTAAGAGAAAACTGCCTCGTTTTTCTACGATTCTCCCAAATCCTTGGAAAAACTTGAGATATTTCAGATATTTTTGTATCTCTTCTTCACATGTACTTTGAATCAGGGGTTAGTTTGGAATATTTGCACTTAACTTGTTCTGTGTTACAGAACAATATTCTAGAAAAAATATTCATTGTTACAAGTACTCTTGTTAAAGAAAATTCTTAAGTTTTGCCAATTGTTGCATCTATATGGCGCATGTCCTTCTACTAAACACGTTGAATCTCAGCTTAGATTGCCTGTATTGATTACTCTTAGAGATTTAAAGGTAGCACAGAATTCCAGTACCAAAATCTAGATTTTGTTTTTATTGTCAAAAAATAATGGGTTAATATACATTGTTTTCAGGGTTTTAAGTAATACCTGGCATGAGTTTCTAATCAGCATCTCGCCATTGTTGTCTGTCTGATTTCTTGTTACAGACAAATGGAAGGAGTTTATAGCCTGCCCCCCCAAAAAAGCAACAACATTTAACATTAATTATAGAAGGGAGGGGACAGAAAAGTACTTGTGGTGGCCAAACTTAGTAAGTATGACTTCCTGGCAGTGTTAAGCTTTATGAGAAAAGGACATTTGGGGCCTGTTGGGTTTGAGGGTACTGACCATCAGACTTGAAGAAAGTGCCTGTCCTCTGCAGATTATAATTACTCTATCATGAAAACACACATGGCTTCATAGAGGAAAAGTCCCCTTCATCTATTGCAGCCATTCATAAAGCAGTCGGGTCTCCTGGATAGACTCAAGCAAAAAGCTTTAGAATATAAAACTTTAATTCAGCACCCATGTTTAAAGCATCCTGCCTATAAAAGAGTACATAAGCTATAAAGATAACATTCATTCAGGATTTATTTGATCATGTTTTTACTTTGTCTCCAGATGTGTACTGTGCTGAGAATGCATGGATGAATGAAACAGATGTTTCTCTGCCTTCAGAGACTGGAGAGGACAATATTAACTAAATTGTACTGATAGTACAAAGGAGGGGGACAAGATTTTTCAGTTGTATATCAGTTGTATATTTCAGCCAGAATTAACCGTCTTGTTTTCCAAGCTGTTGGTGGGAATAAAAACAGAATATGGAAGAGAAACTGCAAAGAATACTTACATGCTTTAAAAAAAAAAAGCCAGCTGCTGTACTAGAACAAATTGTTATACATTTCACTGATGACTTTTTTCCCCTATGAAAGGAGAATGGTTGATAGTACAGAAAGAAAAAGCCAGACTTTTAAAAGGTAGAAAACATTTAATAAACATGTAGGGAAGAATTTTGCAGATGAGAAGAACAGCGCTAAGGCATTGCCTTGGCTGCAGGGGACCAGTCTCTCAGCCCACTGAAGTTAGCAGCAGCCTGCTCACATATTAAGCTTGGAGTTTGAATTTAACTCAGTAGGTCATAGGCTGGTGAAGTTTCTCTGAGGGTGAGGATATCAAGTTCTGAGCTGCAATTAAGGAAACTTCCTCTGAAAAATTTATGCAGAAATTATCTGTCTATGCAGAGAGGAACCGAAGGCACCAGAATGGCTAGAGGCAAGGGGAAAGGGCCATGGGAGAAGAGCCAGTCCTGGTGTTTAAAGGGACACGGTGCAAGTGACTAGACTCTAGACAGTGGTTCTCAGCCTTCCCCGTGCTGCGACCCTTATGCTGTGGTGACCCTAATCACAAAATTATTTCATTGCTACTTCATAACTGTAAATTTGCTATTGCTATGAATTGTAATAGAAATATCTGATATGCGATTCCCAAAGGGTCATGACCCCCTGGTTGAGAATCACTGCTCTAGCCAGCACTCTGTGCTAGTGGTTACGGACATCGTGACGTTGGTGCACAAGTGGTCACTCATGCTAACTCACAGGAAGGGCAGCACCTATAGTGTTTGCTGTGGGGTCCCACCATATGACATTTCTAAAATGCTTGTTGGCACTCTGCCTGTCATGTAATATAGGTATTTAGAACACGTGAGTTATTTCCATATCCTTCATTCACTCAATCTTTTAATTAAATTTTTACAGTGTCATAGACAATGCAAGACATTGTCATATAATAGCAAAAAGGGCAGAAATAGTTTCACAGTCCTCACTGTTTAGCTATGGATGCATAGTTCTGAGGTGTTGCTTATATTGTTGGGGGTTCACGGGGCTGCGAGGCCACAGTAAAGGGCTGCTCACTCCTAAATGGAGGCAGGGACAGCTTCTCTAAGGAGTCACCTGTACTGTGAGATCATCAGCACTGGCCAGAAGACCAGTGGCCCCACAGAGCAACAGAGCATTAAAGAGTCTATCTTTCTGATTTCATCTGGTTGCTTATGTAGAACTGAGTGCAGATTATTTTATTTTATTTTATTTAATCAATAAATTTATTTGTTGCTTCAGGTTACATCTCCATCATATTGTCCTCTTTCCCCCTTTCCCAGCCCCTCCCTCCCACCCTCTACCCCCAACCCTTCCATCCCACTCCTCTGGAGTGGAGTGTCCCTACATAACAGTCCCTCGCCCCAGTTCAGAACTCTCCAGGCACAACCACAAATAATGAGCAGATTCCTTTGTAGTAACAACACCCAGGGCTCTCAGCTGCTGTTGCTGGTGGGAAAGCCCTTTGCACACACAGTTTGCTTAAAAATGGTGCATGTTTTACTGAGCTCGCCAGAACAGGATGGGTCGGTCAGTGTTTGCTTTTAACAGCATTTTGATTTTCTTTTTCAAATACTTATGTTTTCATGTTTTGTTTGTCATGGGTCTCAGTCCTAGGATGTTGGTAAAGTAATATTGATCCTCTTTGTATCTTTATTTTAGATATGGATAGACTTTCTGAAAGTTTTGAAGGTGGGCTTTCCTTCAGAAAATTCATCTACTCTTTGTATCAACAGTGACTCTTATAGTGTAGTTAGAAATAGCTGTGAAACTTGTAAGAAAGCTCATTTCTACAGTATTACCTGATGGTAGGAACATTTTCAATTGCATTCTTTTGACAAACGGTCATCCCCTATATGTGTTTAATTTTTCCAAAGAAAGATAAGTAGTTTAGAATAATAATACCAATAATAGAGTTTAAAATTTCTAAGGAAATATGATTAATTTAGGATGGTTCTGTTCTATAGTTACCCCGGTTTACTGTGGACCTAAAGTCCTGTCATGTGCAAGTGACTTTACCTAATGGCACTGCTTATCAGAAAAGACCCCAGTGTAAGCCGGGTGCAGTGAAACTACAAAATTAGATCACTCCATGGGTGGAGGAAAAAGGGCCTTATTTGGGGAAATTCAGGGTTGCCATGGCTCTCACCTGGGGTGTAGAGAGAAGAGCATATGGTGGGAAAGCCTTGCTTGTTTTAAAGGGAGCAGGTAGCAGTTGGGAGGAAGTCTGTAAGCTGAAACAGCCGAAAGTTTAGAGTAGCAGTCGGGAAAGTTTGTAGGCCAGAAGAGCCGGCACCTTTGATGTATGTTATAGACTTGTGCTAATGGGGAACTAGATGCCCCATTGCTAGAGTGTGAGGAGATAAGGGAAGCAGACGCTGTTCCTGATAGAGACTCCGTGACTTCACAGATATCCAAGGAATGCCCACTATGAGCATTTATCTACTAGCAATCCCTCAGTTTGCTTGGTCAGAAGCCAGCCCGAGCCAAGCCAGCACTTTGGAGCTTGGGGACCACTTTGCAACTAACAGCCATCAGCTGTAAATTTCATTTTACTCTGAATGCGACCTGCTTCTCTTGAAAAATGTAGAGTATATAATGCCTTTAAAAATGTAGTAAGTTAAAGATTGCCTCATAGAAGTACTGTAGTATATAGCAGTTGGTTAATTTGACTTTAAAATATCAGGATGTGAAGTAAATTCAAATTTTAAAAATCTTTTTTTAGATTATAATATATAAGTTGTGAAAATAGCTATTTTAACTAAGAAGCTCTGCTGTATTTGTATTTAAACAGATTTTTTTTTCCTACTCAAAAACAGTGATGGGTGAAAATGTCTGACACCATGCTCTCTCCTTCAGGTTTATCGTAGGGAAGGAAGAAATTCCCACACATTCTTACTCACCAGAGATAGCATATGCGAAAGTGGAGCAGAAGGTGGAGAAGCTCAAGGCAAAGCCGAGAGGAATGAATATAGTTGCTCTGGTTCGGACGCTTGTGGACTCCATGTGAGTGCTCTGTCCCTGTGTTTCCCACTCAGGCCCTGCCTCCTGTGGTCTCTATACACGCTAAGGCATAGTTTTCCTCCTCAGGTAATGATGTTACTCTTTTGTTCCCAGCAACAACTAGAGTTTATAGAATGCACATGATGGGAAAGGAATGTTGTTCATTCTCATTGGATGGTGTGTCCTTACTTGCCTTCAAAATAGATTTTGTGCAGTTGGAGCCATTTTCTGTTCATTCTGGGCAGAGTTAAGGAGGCTGTGAAGGGAGGAGTCTGGAGACATTTGCTTGTTCTCAGTGGCTGTGTCAGACTGTGGAAAAGGGAACAGTTGCTAAGAGAATTAAGATGATACAGGAGTAAGGAGGAAACTTTAAGCGAAGGATATTTTTTAGCAATGGCAGTATTTAGGGTTCTGGGATACAATATTTATACATTATACATAAAAATAAATCTTATGTACGTTTTGAACATTCATTTTTATTTTAGCATACACATAAAATAAATTTAATGGTTTAAACTTATGACATTAGCCAGTGGAGCAGTCATGGCAGTGATACATTAGAGAGAACCGAATGAGTAGGCAACATTGGGAGAAATAGGATCATTGTAGGAAGAAATCAGAAAGCCTGCCTTTGACTCTTAATTTGCCTCTACCAGCTCTGTCTCATTGGACAAATGATTAAAATACCATTCTTCACAAAATCCTTTCTATATCCTGGGGTTGGCAGCAAATGACACAGCACTTGCTGAGTTGCCTGTTGACTGTGGGGGCACAGATGCTAATCACGATTGTGCTGGATTCAGTTTTTCTTGTCTTCCTGTTAGTGTACACTGCAAACAAGATGGGAGCAAATAAAGTGTAGAGGGTAGAAAAAGGTGTAAACTCAGTAAGCAAATGCAAAAATGGGTTACCTGAGTGAAGAAGAAGAAACTTCCCCTTAATGGAAGTAACCAAGAGGGTAACAAGAGGAGATCATGAATGGGTGAGGTGCATGGCTCATGAGGGTCAGCACTGATTCGGTCACGACAGGCCCACCCGAGCAGCTGCAGTCAATCCATTTGGGTGAATCAATTTGCAGAATTATATAGAAGCAATGATAAAAGTATGAGAGTAGCATTCTAGGACACTGGGAGCCATTCTGGGTGACCACAGAAAGATCACATGACAGAACTGATGATTTTGATATTTAATTTTGCTGGTAAAGTAGTTCTGGTAGTCAAACCTGACATGTCTTTGAAGAGGACTTAGTTAAGTATGAAGAGTGATGGTTTGCGCAAGGCAGACTTTTCTAGTTCAGCTCTGTCCAAGCTTTCAGCTTTAATCACTCAGCATTTCCACATGACCAAATATGGCATATCATTCCCATGACATAAGATGCTTAGGTCAGAATGAGCCGGGGCCATCACCATTGGCCAGGAGAGGCTGCTTGTGTAATCCAGCTGCAGTGCAGAGATTGGTTTCTGAAAGGTCTTGCTAAGGAGTTAGCACAGGGTGGAGAGGTACAGAGCCAGAACATGGCTCTACAAGCTGCTGCTAAACCTAGGGAAAGTGTATTTGCTCCCCACAGAAATAGTTAACTAGCCTGCAAGAACTTATAGTGACTACGGCTTTAGAACTTGAGCCCTTCAGAGAAAATGAGAGCTATTGAGATGGATGTTCATGGACTTACATTTTCATGCTGAGGGTGAATGAAGGGTCACAGAGTCAGTGTCCCACACAAACAGTAGTCCAGGCAGAAATGTTTATATGAAACACCAGACTATAAGTGGCTTACAGTTAAATCACAAATGACCTCTGAGTTCCCACATGATTCCTATTTCCATATTTATTTTAATAACCGAATTTTGAATTCTGACACTTTATCAAGTTTCTTTTCCAGATGTTTCCTCTCAAATATAATTAAGTATAAATTCCTATAACCTGAACACATTCTCATTAGGATTTTTTTCAAATACTGCCTTCATGGATGATTTATAGTCATCATACTCTGCAACATGAGATTTAAAACTCCTAAAACTGGGTGATGTATATAGACAGTATGGGCGTATTTTTCATATTCCGTCACAAATAATTGCCAGTATCGTCTTTCTGTTCCACAGTCAGTCATTGTAACTGTGACCACATGTTTTGAACAAGGTGTTAGTGACAAAATCAAAATAACAGCCTCTTAGCCCTTGCTTCTGTAGGTCATTAAAAAAAAAAAAAGCTGTAGCCATTTACGGGGGAAAGTGTGCTATTTTTCTCCATTATTGTTGAGAAAATTTTAAATAGGTCTGCAACATACTCATGCACAATGTACATGCATGCAAGGCGCACCCAGAGATGCACCCATATGCACACATGGTTTAATTATGACTGGTCTTGTCTTTCTGGTGTAATTGCAGATGCAGGCATGGACCACGGCACAGATGCTGCAAGCATTATGAAGACAACTGCATCTCCTACTGCGTTAAAGTGAGTCTGTCAAGGTGTCTGCCTGCTTTTTCAACAGTGGGGCTTTATACCCAAATAACTTACCTGTAGTAATTTCTAAGTAAACAGAAAAGGTCACATTAATTCTGCTGCCATTTAACGTGCATTTGGCTCATTATTTTTCTAATATTATCTTGCTGACTAGAGCATGCCTGTAGATCAGTATTAAGGGGGTTAACTGTGCCTATTTGTGAAAATTCCCTATTCTCTAGGAGACTGGGATAATTTTGTGAAACTCCACTTCCTGTCTCCTGACTTCTCTCTCATTGCCAGCCCTGGAAAGAGTGGCTGGGGCAGGTGGCACTGTCTGCTGCAAGTCCTTCAGTTCTGAATAGGGCTTACAATTCCATTGCTTTTACAAAATCAATTATTTCTTATAAGGTCGGATTTTTTTTTTCTCAGTTGATAAGAGCCAACTTGTACAAAGCTCAGATGGCAGTACTCTTTGTGTGGTTAGGTACTGTCCCACATCAATGCTTATACGTGGAGAGTGACATTTGCCCAACTCTGCACTCATCTCAGAATCTTCAGAGCCATGTCTAGGGTTAATTCCTGCCTCACTTTCAAAGTGGCAACAACAAATAAATCTACTGGGTTGTAAGGAGGGAGAATTCTTTCTTACACTTTCTTTTTTTCTTTTCTTTTTTTACTGTTTATTACTTCAAGTTTTATCTCCATCATAGTTCCCTCCCTCCACCCCTCCCAGTCCTACCCTCCTACCCTCTACCCCCTCCCACCTATCCTACTCCTCTGGAGTGGAGTGCCCTACATATCAGCCCCCTTCAGTTTAGCAGCCATATGAGGGCTAAAAAATTCCTCTTGTACTGGGGGCCTACATGGCATCTCCAGTAGGGCAAAGTGTCCCATTGACAAGTAACAAAGTCTGTGTTCCTGTTCCTTTCAGTCTGTTGGTTGGAGGATAGTTATGTTGTACTATATGGCTAACATCCAGTTATAAGTGAATAAATGTCATATGCATCCTTCTGGGTCTGGGTTAGCTCATTCAGGATGAGCTTTTCTAGTTCCATTCATTTGGCAGCAAATTGCATGATTTCCTTTTTTTCTAATGGCTGAGTAGTATTCCATTGTGTAAATGTACCACAGCTTTTATAGTAAATGTATTCAAGAGGAGAATTTAGGTAGGGTGTGGGGAGATGATACTGAATGTTTTCTGAAAAAAAGGGAAAAAATGAGAGAGAATTGCCAAGCAGTCAAAAACCTAGTGATTCTTTGAAATGCATGCATTCCAGTGCTAAGGACTTAGCAGTTTATGAACTATGTTAAAACTATTTGGACACATGTGGGAGAAGAGTTTACACCATGAAAATACTTGGAACTCTCTGCTTGGTTTTGGATTGTCTATGTAGCTCTGGCTGTCCTGGAACTCACTGTGTACACTCTGAGCTCACAGAGATCTGTTTGCCTCTGCCGCTGTTTCTTGAGTGCTGGGATTAAAGACTAAAATTCTGAACTTTTTTTAACATTTATTTATTAGTTCAAGTTACATCTGGATCACAGCCCCCTCCCTCTTCCCCTCCCTGATAGTTCAGTTGGTAGAACATCAGACTTTGGGGCCTGTGAGACGGGTTAGGGGTAAGGAGACTTGCCCGTCCAAACTGTGTGACATGTTTTCATGGGAGCAACTTCTCTTTTGGGTCTACTTAAATGTCACATCTTCAGTAGCTTTTCTTTATTTTCCAGTCTAATACAAGTTACTCTAGTGGCTGATTATTTTCTTCATAAAACACTGTAATTTGTAATTATGTTATATTACTTGTTTTCTCTTTCCAAATAAGATTATAATCTCCATAAAGGTAAGAACTTGGTCTTGTTGCCATGTCCTCCAAAGCTGTGGTAATCCTGGTATACTGGTATATAATAGGCAACCAGGAAATATTTTCTGAATACATGAAGGTGGGAATGAGTGGTTTTAAAGAATCTGTTTGTTTATTTTAATTTTTGAAAACTGGATGGAAAAAATTAGCCTGTTTGTCATCCCTGAGTCTCTAGCATACTGTTATGGAGATAAGAGGACTGTTTCAGTATTGAATAAATATGGGCAGTTCCACTGAGGCCAACTCATGAGAATTCACAAACAGCTGACCTATTTCACTTCCATATTTTCATCAAGTTTTGGGGAAAAAATCAGTCAATACTTTCTCATAGCAATTTAGGTTTCTTTTCCTAGAAAAGAAAATTGTAGCCGGATGTGGTACCACACACCTTTAATCCCAACACTCAGGAGACTGAGGCAGGCGGATCTCTGTGAGTTCATGACCAGCCTATGTAACATAATTACAAGTTACAGTGTGTTATGAAGAAAATAATAAACCACTAGAGTAACTTGTATTAGACTGGAAAATAAAGAAAAACTACTGAAGATGTGACACTTAAGTAGACCCAAAAGAGAAGATGCTGTCATGAAAGCATGATCTACAAAGCGAGTTCCAGGACAGCTAGGGTGGTAAAACAGAGAAGCCCTGTCTTGCAGAAACCTAAATGAATAAATAAACAAACAAATAAATAAAATAAAATAAAATTGTAATCTGGAAAATACAAGCCTGACTCTTTGGAACTTGGCAGGCAGGCTAACGTCTCAGCTGTTTCCCCATTTCCATGAGAGTGTGACAAGGAGGATGGGAAGGCAGTGTCTGTAACTCCATTTCCAGGAGATGTGGTGCCCTCTTCTGGCCTTCAGGGATACAGTGCACACATGTAGTACACATACATACATATGTACATGACATATACACACACATATATACATATAGGCAAAAGATCATACACATAAAGTTTTCAAGTTCAGTTTGGTTCACTGCAAAGCAATCATTCCTTGTTTTAGCTTCATGCAGTAGATTATAGGAGTAAAGACCTGGATAGAGTTCCCATCTCCTAGCAAATTCCTTTAACTTTGTTATTTAAAAAATATAATACCAGAGCTCCAAACAAATAATGAAATTATCTTCCATTTAAAAAAAAAATCCATGCTTGTACTGATGATCAGACAATTTTCTATTAAAATTTCCCAAGGAAGTTGGTTTTGTTCACTGGACCGGTCTTTCTGGAATTTCCATGCTTGTGTGTCTAAAACCCTTGTGGTTATTGTCAAAAGGATGTAAGAGATGGATTTGTTTCTAGGGTTTCATCAGAATGTTCAGTGTGGGCTATTTGATCCAGTGCTGTCTCCGGATCCCCTCAGCATTTAGGCATCTGTTTACAGAACCATCCCGGCTCCTCTCTCTCTTCTACAACAAAGAAAACTTCCAGCTGGGGGCTTTTCTTGGATCTTTTGTTAGTATATACAAGGTAAGCTTATCGAGAGAGAGAGAGAGAGAGAGAGAGAGAGAGAGAGAGAGAGAGAGAGAGAGAAATGAATGCTGGGGTGGGGGACATGGCTGGAAAAATTGCTCAGCAGTTAAGAACACTCACTGGCTGCTCTTCCTGGGGACCCAGGCTGGGGTTTCCAGCATCCACGTGGTGGCTCACAACCACCTGTAACTCCATTTCCAGGAGATGTGGTGCCCTCTTCTGGCCTTCAGGGATACTGTGCACACATGTAGTACACATACATACATATGTACATGACATATACACACACATATATACATGTAGGCAAAAAAATCATACACATAAAAGTAATGAATAAATCTTTTAAAAAAGAGAAATAAATGGCATGACTATTGTTAGAATAAGATGTGTCTTAATTCAGCTATTTTATTAGTGGTGCTTTCTGGAGTATATAACTATCTTGGCATAACTTAGTCTATACAATATATTATGAATTCAGGTAGGATATATTTGTTTAGAATGTTACTTAGTATGCTTGAATTGATATCCATGTTGGATTTATATCTGTTTTCAGAGACATATTTTCTTTAGTTTTCAATATTTAGAAATTCTAAGAATGTGTACTTCCTAAGTAAAAATCTAACAATATTGTCAGTCTAATTTTCTTAGACATATTTATAGCTTGGTTACTCATTTTAGAATAATATTGACCTTTGTAGCAGATGGCAGAATTTGGCCAAAGCTATAATGGTCTTCTCATGTAACACATGAACAGTGGGTTGGTTACTCTTTTGTCCACTCACAGTTTCTATCATCTGAAGCTGTGAGTCCTTATTACTTCATTCTTCTACCCCCTTTGGTTTGTGCCTATAAATGTCTTCGTATGTCAGCAAGCCCGCACCAACACATGTGCAGAGATCATCCTTGACACAGAATGTTGTCATGTTAACTAATGGCCTACTGTTTAGTGGAAATCACTGATGTGCTATTCATAAAACTAAAATGTTTTACAATCTAAATCTTAAATTTGTGTACTTAAATTTGGATTCTAAGTGACAAATTGTTGATTTATATCAATTTAGGAACGTTTCTAATTTTTTAATTTCACCTTTCTATTTTCATTTTAAAAGTCAGGTTTCATATATATATATCCATATATATATATATATATGGATATATATATATGGATATATATATGGATATATATATGGATATATATATGGATATATATATGGATATATATATATATGGATATATATATGGATATATATATATATATATTTGGTTCCCTCCCCCATTGAGATAAAATCTTACTCTGTAGCCCAAGTTGACCATGAGCTCCTATCAATCTCACTGCGTTGATCTCCCTAGTTCTGGGATTACGAATGTGAGCCACTGTACATGATTTTAGACCTGATTTGATAATCTCTGTGATTTAGTTGGAGCGGTTAGACTCTTTCTACTTTATCTATGTATAATATGGTCTAGCAAGGTCTCTATCATCTTGTTAGTTGTTTTGTGTTCCATTTTTTTCCTTTTTACTCCTCCTTATTTGGGATTGTGTATGTTTACTGGCTGCATATTATTGTTTCTGTTGGCTTTTTAATAATAATTATAGTTGTAACATAGTGTTCTCCTTAGCATTTAGAAAAATTGTTTTTTTATTTAACAGCTCAACCTTAAATAGAACTATCACTTCATGTATAATACGAAAATATTACTCTGTACATTGAATCCCCTTCTAGCCCTGTGCTGTGCATTTATCTTTAAAATGTTAAAACTCTACAGTACCTTGTTAATATTTTGCTTTACAGTCAACTTTTTCTTTTAAAAACCAGAGAGTAAATATTTTAGGTTTTGGACCATGTGATTCTGTGACAACCACTCAGCTCTGTTTTTGTGATAAGAAAGCAGTCATAGGGAAGGTGTCCACAAGTAGCATGGCTGTGTTCCAGTCAGACTTACCACATCACAGAATTTTATAAAATTTTTAGATCATAAAATATTATTATTTTTTGATTTATTTTTGTCCATGTAAAACAATTTTAAAAATCTTTTTTGTACTTTATTTTTTTATTTCTTCAAGTTACATCTCAGTCACAATCCCTTCCCTACTCCCCCCTCCTGTTCCACCCTTCCCCCCTCTTCCCACCAACCGCTCCCCCTTTCAGTCCAACAAATGTCTCTTTCTCTTATAACAGTAAATACTATACAAAACAACAGAAATAAATATGCCACAATTATGAGAGTTAAATGGCTTAGCATACACTCCCAATGTCCAGTCCATATGTATTTGGCCCCTGACTTTAACATTCTACTATCTAACCATCTCCATGAGTTTAAAGTTCTATATCTGACTCAGCTTTCATACTAACTTGTATCACAATTTTAAAAACATCTTCTTAGATCCAGAACACCCTCTTGATTCTTAAACAACTCAAAATTTAACTATGAGACTCTAGCTATCTATTCTTCAACCACCTCAGAGACCTGAGAGGGATAAATATATCTGATTATGTAGGAAGTGCAGGGCCTGCATCTTCCAAAACTAAGAAATGACATATCAGTGGCTGCTTGGACAGTTCCTGTTTTCTCTCCATACATTACAGCATCAATCTTCAACCTTTTGGTCCCGTTTCTCTGACAGACATTGATTGTAGAGCAGGAATTATGAAGGACTTACCTACCCTGTCTTGGCAGAACTAGGCTGTTGACTTACCTGCTACCAAGTTTTGTCCTTTTTGGACAGCAGTCTGTCTAGCTGTCTCGATAACACATGCCTCTAGTTGCAGCTACTCTGGAGACCAAGGCAGAAAGATTGATTGAACCTAGAAGTTCTAGGCAGCAGAGCGAGGCCTGCTGCCAAAACGGAACCCAGCAAAGAAACAAGCAAAGTCCAGGGCTATCTCCCATGCCGTAAGAAGCCATCCAGCAGACCATTTTTAGCTAAAAGGCCATAATTTGTTAAATATTGCTTTGGGTGACTAAAGATAAGGGAAACATGACTTCTAAATTTACCCCCTTTCCCCGTTTTTCCGCACTCTTCATTTCCTTTTATAGACCTGAGCTTTTGGCTAGTGTCACCTTCTTTCTGTCTGAGGAATGAACTTTCTTGTAGGATGTTTTGTCTGCTGCAGGTGAACTTTCTCTTTCATTGCCACTGCTGAGAAGCAGTGTCTGTGGGTACAGCATCCTGGCTTGACAGATGTGTAATTTATCCAGCTCCTTTGCTTTGTTACGATGGAGATAATTGTTTCCCGCAGGTCCTGTGCTTAGAGGTACATTCATGGGCAGGCTTTTGAACAGCAGTGCGGCAATGTGACATGTGATCTTCGTAAGTGTATCCAGGGTTGCAGGTGAACTTCCCAGGCATGAGTTCAGGTTGTCTCACACAGGATCCAGTTGTTGAGAGAATCACTCAGTGCAGTTTTTGTTCTCATGCAATTTTATTTTCTCCTCAGTAATAATGTATTATTGTGTCAAACAAGATCCTTGTGTCATCTCCTTAATATAGGGCACAAGTTGTTTCCTCCGCTGGGTCAGGAACCTGGATGATGAGCTACATGCTATTGTGGCTGGTAAGTTAGTAACCAAAAGAATGTCCATTGTTGTAGCATTGGTAGTGGGTGAAATGAAAGCCTGCAAAGCCATCCAGTTCTTTTTCTTCCTGCACTGTAATTGAGGGGAGGCACCCCCAGTGTGTGAAGTTAGATAGACCAAAGCATGCTTGCTGTCTGGTATTCTGAGTTAACAGGATAAGAACTCAAGTTGTCATCATTGCCAGACATCTTAGAGGATGTGTCGTAAGAGAATACAAAGACTTTAACAGTTATATAAGCTATTAACATGAACTCCAGTTAGAATTCTTTAAAGATCTATTTTTAACCACTGACAAAGTGACACTTAAATTATTAAAAGGCACTCAAATATTTTTAAAAAGTAAAAGTGAAAGATTGTTTTCTCCGGTGTAATATATGTACTACTTAAGTTAACTGAGTCTCTAGGATTCCAACCCCAGCCTTTTAGTTTTCCACTATACAGTGAAGATGATGGTGCAGGCAGGAGTATAGTGACCACAATGAAAATAGTCTGAGCCATTGTGAAAATATATGGGTGAGTATTCCCTCTGAAGAAAGAAATGATACCAACAGCTTTTAAACCTACTTTTGAAACTAGTGTTTGGCAGGACCTCTATAGTTATTTAAGTTAGGGCTTTTGCTATATATGTAACTGACACTATTTGTTCTCAACTCCAAAGATCATTGTTTTTAACTTAAAAATATGAATTAATAAGGTGTCACTTCACTTTAGCATCATTGGGCTTGTTACTGTCCTTGTATTTTGTCCAACTAAAGGCAATATTAAAGCTTTTTTTCCTGTTTAAGTGAATTAATATTTCTGATGACTTAACCACAAAGAAATAAATTGCAGTCTGATCCATTTTTCCTTGTTGTTTCAGGGTTTCTGGCAGGTGTGTCAATGATGTTTTATAAAAGCACAACAATTTCTATGTACCTAGCTTCCAAATTGGTGGAGGTAAGCACAGACCTTACGCGTGAGAAGTTCTGCGTAACTCAAGCAGATGCTGTGCAACTGCTTGAGTTGGAAGAATAAACCACTACCAAAGCAAGCTCTGGTTCAGGCCAAGTATTGACAATCAGTTACCTGCTTATGTGTATTTTCCCTTGTGTGTCTGTGATATATCAAACACGATACACAGGACAGAAGCCCAGTGTGGTCAGTCCTTGGAGCCCACCATGCACCCCAGTGTGGTCAGTCCTTGGAGC
>CAJQZJ010013817.1:3757510-3776151 GCA_907164525.1 Lophiomys imhausi | reverse complement strand
CATGGTAAGAGTATTTTATTACCTGTATGGCTTTCATGATATTCCAATCTTTTATCCAGGATGGACAGAGTTTATGGTTTTCATGATATTCCAATCTTTTATCCAGGATGGACAGAGTTTATGGTGTTCATGATATTCCAATCTTTTATCCAGGATGGACAGAGTTTATGGTGTTCATGATATTCCAATCTTTTATCCAGGATAGACAGAGTTTATGGTGTTCATAATATTCCAATCTTTCATCCAGGATGGATAGAGTTTATGCCTTAAAATGGACTTACAAAGTTGTTCTATGCCTTCCACTTGCTCAAATTTAGAGCAAAAATTTATATTCAGAGCCAAGGACTGAATGACAATAACAACAAGACAAATGGGCCAGAAGATTCAACCTAACATACTGCTTCAATCACTGTTTTCTTAAAAACTTTGCATGCAAATCATTTTTAAAAGCGCTAATCCAAAAAATGATCGATCCTACAGAGACTGGACAACAAAAGCTATAGGTAACTTTCCCAGGAATTGGCCAATATCTCATTTTTTGAAGGGTACCCGAAAATATTTACACTCCATTCCCAAAAGATGGGATGGAAGTTTTTTGTGTGTGTTATGTTATGTGTTGTGATGGTTTGTTGTCGTCTGGGATGAATGGATATATGTTATGTGTTGTGAATTGGATTCAGGGATTTTCTTCTTTCCCTCACTCTATTTTTTGTCTCTTTTATTATTAAAAACTTAAGATTATTTTGTTATATTAATAGAAATTGATAGAAATTTAAGATTGTTTTGTTATAATAGATACTGATAGAAAGTTACGATTATTATGTTTTATATACACTTAAAGATAAATTTTAGTTTCAAATTTTCAAGATTTCTTTTGAAAAATAAAAAATTGTTTTTCTTCTATTGTCCAAAAGACAATTTGCCCTAGGAAAGATACTACATGCCATCTTTTTATGGCATGAATGGAGACTTACAAATGTCTTTCTTCTGTTCAAAGAACAGGAAATATTCCTTCATTGATTTGTGCATCCTGCACATCCAATGCATTTTGGTAATTGCAGAACTATATGTTACTTGTGAGAAATTATATATTTTCAGAACAATGAGACCTGAGTCTAAAGAAGACAAGACAAGTAACCCAAATGATCCAGCCTCATAGACTGCCTCAATAGCTGCTTCCTCCAAAACCTGCATCCAGAACAACTTCAAACAGCTTGCTGAGATGGCCCAGCCTCAAAGACTGTTCCAGACAGGACATCAATAAACTCCTGAACTTTCCTACCAAAGTCCAGCTTCGAACTACAAATTGCTCAGAACATTCAAATAGCTGAGCACCTAGAGACTGGACAACAAATGTTACAATTTACTTGCTTAACCTTTTTTTTTTTTTTCATTTTATTTGGGCCCCTAAACATGTTTTCTGCATCCCAGTTCAGCAGGAAGAAGTTTTAAGAGAGCAATGTCCCATTCCCAAAAGGTAGGGTGGATGATTCTTGGGTTATTTGACGGGTTATAGATGTCGTTTAGGGGGAATGGTTACAAATCGTTATATGGTCTTCTTAAGCAAAGTGAGAGAGGGAATATGGATACACAGTATAGAATTGATAAGATAAAAGGGTAGATTATTGAATCTACTCCTATAGATCTTTGTATATTGATACAAAATTAAGGCTATATTTTGACTAGGTATTGAATCTATGTAATTTTAAATTTACAATGTGAAGTTCTAGTCCTTTTGACAGTAACTATCACCAACTGTCATATTTCTTTTTGGAAGCTGCTTTCCTATGCTTCCTACTCAAATAATAACTTTATCCCTTCTCATGTCTTTGATGGGGTTGAAGGCATAATAGTTATAAAATTTCAATGGAACGTGAGTTGTTTAGGATTTAAAAGGATATTTTCAAGTCTAAATAAAATCTTAAGGTTTATAAATATAGGATATGATAGAAATTATTTTGGTTCAGAACTTTAGACACAGCAAGATAGATGATTTTTTCTTCTTCAAGATTGCCTGATACAAATAGGCTAAACATTATGTGTATAACTTTATATATGGTTTTCTTGATTGTTTCATATTTGTTCTTATTGTTTTTACTATATGAGTTAAAAAAATTAACCTTTTTTTTTATTTAGACAAAAGGAAGGAATTGTTGGGGTAGTGTTAAGCATTCTAAATGTTAATTAATTGGTCCTGCTTGCTGTCTGTTACTTACATTGAATCTGATTGGTTAAATAAAATGCCAAGGCCTGAGATTGGGCAAAGACAGAGAAAGGTGGGACTTCCTGGGATTAGAGCAGGAAGCCTGCACTTTAGACAGAGGATTAATTCATTCCAGCCAGGAGCAGCAGGAGGAGGCACACACCATGGGTTAGAAAAAGGAACCTCATTCCACATGGCAAGGAACATCGGCATATCATGGAGAATGGCAGTCCAAGGGGATATATGTATATATGGGGTCATATTTGGGTAATAGAATTAAGAGCTAGCTTAGATGAGCTAGGATTGCACAATTCAGGCCAAGGCTTATTAAAATCCACATGGTGTCTGTGTACTCATTTGTAATGGCTGCTTAAAGATTAACAACTGCCGAACAAATTAACAATAATATAAGTACTGGCTAAATAGTTTAATTAGCCATATATTTTTTCTACAACTGAGCCATCTCTCCAGCCCCAAGAAGTGCTTGTAACCACTGGCCCATCCTTCAACCACCTAATTTTAGTTTTGCTTTTGTTGTTGTTTTCAGATTTATTTATTTTATGTAGATGAATGTTTTGTCTGCATGTACCTCTGCACACCAAAGAAGTCACTGGATCCATAAGACTACAGTTAAAGACAGTTGTGAGCCACCATGTTGGTGCTGGGAAATGAACTCAGGACCTCTGGAATAGCAGCCATCTTTCAAGCACCCCTTGGTTTTAGTTTTTAAAGTTGTTGGAGGAGTCTTGCTGCACTGTGCAGCCTGGTCTCCAACGCATGGGCGGAAGCCTGTTATTCAATTCCCATAAAGCAGAGTGGGCAGATCCCTATAGAGCAATGGTTCTCAACCTTCCCAAGTCTGTGATGCTTTAATACAATTCTTCCTGTTGTGGTGAAACGCCCCCCCCCACACCATAAAATTATTTCCATTGCTACTTCATAACTGTAATTTTACTACTGTTGTGAACCAGAATGAAAATGGTTTTAGAGATACAGGTTTGCCAAAGGGGACACAACCTACAGGTTGAGAACCATTGCCCTAGAAGCTGCTTTCCAGCACAAAATGCACCAAAGTTGTACATCTCAGCCTTATTTTATTGAGACCATGGCCTAGAGAATATGACAGGTATTCTTTCAATATATGTTAATGTACTCTTTTTTTCTTTTTCCTTAGATCTTGTTTCCTGAAATTTTCTTCTCTCTTTGTATTCAGAAGTTTTGTTTTTTCTAAATCAATAATTTCAGGCTTTAAACATTAGTTGCAGTTCCAAGAGAGGACTTATGTTCAATGATACAACCCTTAACAATGGTTTGCTGTAGCATTTAAAATGAACCACAACTCAGTTTTGGCTTTTCATCTTTCCCTTGACTACTAATAACACAGTGTGTACTCTCACCTTTAATGTAGAGTAGGGGTGGTGAGCCCTCCTTCCCAGGGAGTCTTAGAGTCACAAGGGAAAACACCCATGCTCTGAGTACACAGTACACCATGCTGACGCTACAACACTGCACAGGTTGGATGGATTGAGTTTTTTATTTACACACAATGAACTTATCAAAGCAGAATTCTATCACAAGTCAGAGCATCTGGATAAGATGTTTGTTAATAATCACATTCATTAAGGGGGTAATGAGGTATCAAAACAAAAATATCAATGGAGGAGGGGGGCTGAAATTATAACAAAACAAAACAGCAGAAAACACAGCACTCCTGAAGTCAAGTGTTATAAAGAATTACAAAAAGATCTTTTAACAAAACCAGATGAAAGGATTATAGGTTAAATGGAAACAGAAGCTCCCTTGGTCCAGGAGTAAAAGTCAGCTCAACAAGTAATAATCATCCCCACTGCCCAAGTAAGCAACTAGGACACCCCCACTGCCCAAGTAAGCAACCAGGACATCCCCCCACTGCCCAAGTAAGCAACCAGGACATCCCCACTGCCCAAGTAAGCAACCAGGACATCCCCACTGCCCAAGTAAGCAACCAGGACATCCCCCACTGACTCTCAGCTGCTGAGGACAGCAGCAACTGTCAGGGAGATATTCCTCCTACCCCAACACTAGTTCCAAAGAAAAGGACCAGGCTGGGGAAATGCAACCAAGGGCTGAACTGGACACAAAGGAGTATGGGGAGGGAGGCTGAACTGTGATCCATAAACCAGAAGCTAAGGTTCTCTGCGGGCAGCCTGGAAGAAATGCTGCAGGGAGGAAGTGCCTTAAGAAAAAGGTGAGTGGGCAAGGTGGTACCTAAGAAGCAGCTGCTGAACTAAGGACAGGTCAGTGAGCCTGATTTATAACTGCACAAGGAATACTAAAGTAGGTGCAGAAAACCAGAAGCCTGGTAAGATGGTAACAGTTCCATCTGAAATGGTACACAGTGGCACAGACAGGACCACATAGACCCAAATGAATTTGTGGATGCTGAAACCTAACTGGTGGAAGGATGGCCATCTACTATTTGTGGAATAACACATGGGCATTTCCTCAAAGCATTGTCCATGCTGAAGGCTGGGAAAACCCAAGGAAAAACTGACACCTGCTGGCAGGTGAGCAGGAACTACACTCAAAAGGTAACTGGTTCTAACTCCACCTGGATAATGTTTACCAGCAAATCTGGTTTAGCAGTTTTGAACTGGAGCCACAAACTGCTTTCCCCTTCCTCCAATCAGTTCAGATTGCTAAATGAATCAGTGAGAGCATACTGACTGATGGCATCATTTCTGAAAAAAAAAATATATTTTACATTTCACTTTATTTTAAATAAAAATTTTCACTCTTGCATAACTCTTAATTTTCTTTTTTATATATTAATTAGATTTTATGACTGTTGTGTATGGATTTTCGGGCCATCTTTTTGAATGCTCCATTATTCCACACACAACCCATATATTTTTTCATTCCTACCTCATTTCCACTGTCTTCCCCATTCTGTCCTCTTCTTCACTCTAACTCTCCATAGCTTTAGTAATGCTGGAACTCTGTTAATCGTAACCACCGCAGCTTTACCCATCCTCTACTTTCCTCCTCATTCTTTTCTCCGCTGATATTAATCCTTAGCTATACTTAGATTTCCATTCCTAATCTTGCTAACTAGTTACCCGTTACCCACCCGAGTCCACAACGTACCTTCACCCCAACAGTTATTGGAGCCACAGGAAGAGTCTGTAATTGATTTTTGATCTCTGCATGTTGGGCTTGTCCAGCAGTAGCTGTTGCTTCTACAACTGATAGTCTACACTGACTGTAGTATTGTGTTATATCAAATGCCCGAAACACTTGTGAATGGGGAGTTTAGCTATTGAACTAAAACCCCAGTCAGTCCATGGGGAAAGAACTACTCAACTCTCTACAATCAAATCCCACCACACTGCAAATACCTCAACTGGAAGAATGGATCTAACATGAAAACAAAACCCTTCCTTCAATGAGCTAATCCCAGATGTACAAGTGCCAGTGTGGAAATGTAAGAAATATGAGAAAGTGGAAACAGTATCACCTCTATGGAAAATACCGATCCCACAGGAACGGATTCCAGTAAGAGTGACTTGGATAAAAGCCCACACACAGAATTAAAAAGAATAATCATAAGAAGATTCAGTAAGAACAAAGGGAACACAATAAAACCCCCGAATAATTCAAAGGGAATACAAATAAACAGCTGAGTGAATAAGGAAGTCAGTTCAGGATATGAAGGGGAAACTCAATAGAAATGTTGAAAAAATATTGAAGTTTTCTGAGATTCTGGGCCAAAAGGCTGAAGGTAGATGTTCCACTGTTAGAGAAACTGGGGACTGTCCAGGCAGCCAGTTGTCTGTAATTTCTTAGTTTTGGAAGCTGCTTGCTCTGCACTTCCTGTTTATTCAGATATATTTATCCTTCTCAGGTCTCTGATATGGTTGAAGACTAGATAGTTACAGTTTCACATTAAGTTTTAAGTTGTTTAGGAATTAAAAGGACATTCTAGGTCTAAGAAGATCTTAAGTTGGTAATGCAAGTTAGGATGGAAACTGAGTTAGGTATAGAAATTTAAACTCACCAAGACAGATAGATAATAGAATATTATTATTAGTTGCCAAATACATATGTACTGGGAATGTATGTTATACTGTATAATTTTCATAATTGTGGTCTAATTCTTATTGTTTTGTATTGTATTTATTGTTATAAGAAAAAGAGTCTTTCATAGGACTAAAGGGGGAGATAAGATACACCTTAAGTTAATTAATTAATTAATTAATGGCAAAATTATAATACATAAAAATCTAAAATTTTGTGAATAAGGATAGGGGAAAATGAAGCTTCATATTAGACCTCAAATTTTCATAAAAAATAAACCAGCAATATGTACATATATGTGTGTATATATATGTATATACATATATATTTATTTGTATCAAAACTGTCTCGAAGGTAAGTATGATGCCAGTGTTTTCCAACTATATTAAACATCTATCCTTCGACAGATGAAGCATTGCAGTGTTATCATAACTGAGCTGCAAAGTCATTTGCCTGCAGAAATAAAATAATCTGCTCGACAGTATTTTACTAGCCAGGGTTGGGGAAGGTAAAATTATTGCCCTTTGCAGACAGAAAACTTTCTAGCTGGAACAGAGATAGGTCTGATTCATCAAGAGCATATGGAGGTTTAAGATCCTTAACTATAAACAGTAGGGTCCAGGCCTGGGTGGTCTGTGTTATGTCCAACAATATATAAATTGGCTTATCCTCAAAGTAAATATTTCCATTTTATTATTCTGAGTCATCAAAATATTCAGTCTGTTAAAAAACAGAAACATTTTCATTCCAATCTTTCGGCAAAAGGTCTATATTTTCAACTGACAGTTGAGGACACTTCTACTCATTAAACACATGAAAAGATAAATGACTTTACTGGCATATTACAGAACATCTAAATAAGCAGGAAGGAGCCTAATGGGGAATAAGCTGAGTGTGTATGCAGATGGCTGTTATTTTCTACATGCTGGCTAATAACAAGCCTAAGGGAGGAGATGAAATGAGAAATGCCATGGGTGTCACTTTTGATCTCAGAGGACTTGGAATACTATAGAAGCCACTTAGTGCTACTTCTAGATTGATTATGCCTCTCATTTTCTTTAAATACTGTGTCACAATGGCAGCTGATGGTTAAATGTATTTGAAGGAATATTTAATTAATTTATCAAAGACACCAATTATTTTCTGGAGGTCTTCAGACTCCTATTAAAATTTGCTCTTATAACATATTTAGTGCAGAAGGGGAGGAGAGGGAGAATAAATATTCTATTCGTGTAATATATAAGATGACTCTTAAAGCATCCAAATTATTTTCCTTGAATAAAAAAGTTCAGAATTATTTTTTTTAATTTATTTATTTATTTATTTGTTTGTTTGTTTGTTTATTTGGTTTTTTTGAGACAGGGTTTCTTTGTGTATCTTTGGCTGTCCTGGACTCACTATGTAGACCAGACTGGCCTTCAACTCACAGAGATCCACCAGCCTCTGCCTCCCAAGTGCTGCGACTAAAGGCGTGCGCCACCACGCCTGGCTCAGAATTTTTCATGGATGTCCGGAACTTGTTCTGACTCAAAAATTTCTCCATACCTGCTTAATGAATTTGGCAGACAATATTTTAAAGTATTTTAGCAAATATACCACCAGAGTACAGAGATGCAAAGGGTATCATGGGCAGTTGTGTGGGATGGAAAAGTCTTGGCTCCCAGCTAGGATTCTCTCACTATTGGTTTGCAGAAGATTAAATATTATTTGCTCTACTTTAATTTCTTCCCTTCAGAAGAACTGACCTCAGTGTGAAATATTTTCTCCATGGAAAGTAAATGAACTACTAGGAAATATTTTAGCTGCCTGGCTCTTTCCCAGGAAGTACATATGGACACAGATGCTTGCTCATACCCTAGGTATTCAGTTCTAAACAACAACTGCTGATGCCCAAAATATTTTTCTATACAAGTAAATGGTACTTTTTCTTCTACCATATCTAGGTGATAGAAACTTCAATCATACACATTACGTAATCCTTCAGTTTTGCTAATACAGGAATTCTAACAGATTTTACCATCTTACAACTATAATGTTTATTTTACTAGAACAGAATGGATAGAGGATAACTATATTATTTATATTATAGAAGATAATATTAAGTTTGACTTGAAATGTACAATTGTGCTAGCAGAACAAATACACTTATTTAAATCTAAATAAATAAAATCCAATGCTAGAAGTAAACAAACATTTTAAGAAAATAACGTTATTTTTAAAGAGAAAGGAAAGAATTTATGCTGTTTACAATCACTCTACTTATAATATGAAACACAGGGAAATATGAGAGTTTTCCTTTCTTCAGCATTGAGCACATAATTCAGAATACTTTTCATGTGTGGTAAAATTTACAACTTTAAAAGTTCTAATTTAAACACAAGTGACTGCTCTATGAAGCAAACAGCTCATTTCCTACTGTGAATAAACATATTCCTTTTATAAATGTCTTAAAAGATTGTGCTTTTAAATAGTTATGTCATCCATACTTCTATTTATTATGCAAAATGCTGGTGTTTAATGTACCATTAAAATAACACAGTGGCAATAGGAATTTCTTTTTGAGACAAGTCTCCTACTGTAGTCCAGGCAAGCCTTCAACTCACCATGTCAGCCCAAATTAGCCCTGAACTAATTTGTTCATGGTGTTCTTTCTGCCTCAGCCTCTTGGGTACTAGAATCATAGGACTGTGCTCCCATACAGCTAGAATCTTTTTTTTTTCACAAGTATGCTAATCAAAGCAGGTGTAATTTTTTGAAACCGTAAGTTCTGATATCAAACAGTCTCATATGAGGCATAATATCTAATCGTGTGTGTGTGTGTGTGTGTGTGTGTGTGTGTGTGTGTGTGTGTGTGCTTGTGTACTTGTGTGCATGCTAGTACATCAAGAGGCTAGAAGTCAACCCTATGGTGTTGTCAACTTTGTGTCTTAGAAGCAGGATCTCTTATCAGCCTAGTATTCACAACTTAGGCCCCACGGTCTTTTGACTGTTTTGTTGCCACCAGTGTTTCAGCTGTGTGTTACTAAAGGTAGGAATTTCATCATTAAGAGAGAATCCAATAGTGCAGCTAAACTCTCTTTAACCTAGATTAGGTTAAAATTATGGGATTTCTTTAATCTCTGCTGCAATTTCAGCTAATTGCTGCCTCTAATCTCAGGTGGCAACAATGGAGAATTGTAGACAAGGAAGCACTATGTTTTCAAATGTACGACCACAGGGAAATGGAATTTATCTAAGAATAAATTTTGTCAATGACTGAATTATCAGATTAACATGGGACAGACAACATATTGACTGATTTGTTACAGGCTAACATTTATTTAGAGGAAATGTATTAACATTTATTCAGTGGAAAACAGTATTTCTGTTTATAAGTACAAATATGAATGTGATGATCATGTTGCTGAATAAGAAAAGATCTGTCTACTGAACGTTTGTGTGTGTATGCCAATCAACGTAATCAACAAAATGGAAACTATGGTCATGTTATAAATTAAGACAGGCTACAAGAGACTAGATAACTCAAGGCTATACATAGAGTAGACTGGATTTCTAGAAACAACTTATTAGAATTAGATAATAATAACAATAGTAAGAGTCTACCTTTATTAAGTGATTACTACTTATTAGACAATGTTCATTGAGTCCTATCTATAATATAGGCTCTAAGAATAAGTTCCTTTAATAATAAACACACCAAAGAGACAAGACAATGGTAAGATAAGTAACTTGCCCAAGATGCCCTAGTAAGTCTTACTCAAATCCAGACCACAGGCTCAAATTTCTGCCTTGCTAGTCACTTAGAGAAGAAGACCATGCTACCAGAATCCTTGCACTCTGCGACAAGGAGTTTACAGGCTAGAGAAAAGGCACAGTGGTGAAAGCAATGCTGGCTACTCTTGCAGAGGTACTAAGTTCAGTTCCCAAAAACTGTAACTACAGCTCCCTGGGATCTGATACCCTCTTTGGGCCTTTGCAGGCACCCACACATGTGTGCATCCCATGCTGCAGGGATACACACAGACACAAAAATTAAAGGTTGTTTTTCTTTTTAAATAGAAGATTTAAAATAAAATACAGGGCCATAATGGTTTTTTGCTGTTGTTAAAAATGAACGAGAGGAGAGAGCAGACCACATGCAGACTGCAGAGAGGGAGGGATATCTAGCCCAGGCTATGAAGCTGAGCACTGACAGTGGAGATGGAGCCAGAATATGGGGACAATTCAAGTTACCTGCATTTCCAGCTGGGTGAGTGGCATCTCCAGTAACTGATAGAGATCTGGAGAAAAGCAAATAGTTGCAGGAAGAGTCTAGAATCACTGAACTAAAGTCCAACTAGCAAAAGTTCAGTCTGAGAAGCAGTGAAACAACCATGTCACTAGTTTATATATGCCTCTAAAATGAGGACACCAACATGGCCTAAACATAGACGAGGGATCATTGGCATACAAATAGCAACCAAAAGCTCACAAGTGTGCAAGGTTACCAAAAGACAGCATAAGCACTGAGAAACCCTGAGGTATAAAAGGACACTCAAATACACACATGCATAAAGGATGCTGCAAAAAATGATGGAGAGGAATTGGATGCAGGCAAAGAGGGAGAAAACAGTCAAGACAAAATCATGTCAGGAAATCTCAGGAAAAGGTTCAGAAGAGGAGGAGGCAAAATGCTTTAGGTAGATGAGAGTCTTTGGAAAAAAGGAACTGTAGGTATGTTCGACCTAGAGGCAGGCTCTTTCTGATGACTTCAGGGAAAGAAATTCTGGAGGCTCATGGGGGTGGAAGTCACATTATAGTGACACATAAGAATGGTAAAAGGCAAATATGGACAACTAATTTGAAAAATCTGGATATTAACAGAAAGAAAGACAAAAAGGTAGTGTCTGAAAGGAATGGGAAGAAATGGTTCTCTAAGCCTCCCTCCCTTCTTTTCAACACATTCACACCTCTGACCACTGTTTCCTGATGCTACTGATTCATCTATGTAACATCTTCAGCACCACTCTCCTGACCTCTTATGATAAATTATGATTATAATTAAATGACCTTTAAAGGCTTCTTAAATACCACTCATGAAGGAAGCATCTGCCATACTTGCTAGTTGAGATATTTGCAGTGTGAATCGGATTTATTATAATAAATTATAATATGATCATGCCACTGTTTCATGATATAACATATCATGTGCTATACAATTTATGTACAAATACTATTATTCACTTCAACCAAAAAGAACATGCTAAAAACACATTTCCAAAGTGAAATCAATTTTGTGTTATTAGTACCATATTAAAAAAAGTGGAAGGAAAAGGGAAAAAACAAGCAGTTACAGAAAGGAACACAACCCAACTGAGAACATTTCAGCTCATCCAGGCTCCTGTTTGATGGCCCCTGGCAAAAGGGGACTGAGTGAGACAACTGTTTCACTGAGAGGCGGCCTTTGTTCCCACTGTCTCTTTCTCAGGGAGATGTTAGTATAGACACAGATTAGATCCTGGTCCCCTCCTTGCTTAGGATAGGCTTGATGGTGGGGAGAAGGTGAACCTCTAGCATAACCAAATGGAATCTCTAGGTCAGCTGCCTCTAGCTTTGAACAGCTTATGCATACACAACTTTGCTGACATACTCCCTATACGTTATGTGATGGTTTAGCACACTAGGACGCACTGGCTTTGTTAGCTAGATTGAACAACAAAGAGAACAAACTCTGATGTTGGAGAGAACCAAATTCAAATCCATGCTTTGTTTCTAGCTGTGTAATCTTTAGCACATTATACAAACTCAGTTTCAACATTCTTACCTGTAAGACAGTAAAATTCAGTACCTACCATTTTTAAGTTGTGGTAAGGTTTAACCCAGGCATATTTATAAAGGAGCTATTTTAAGTTGTGGTAAGGTTTAACCCAGGCATATTTATAAAGCAGCTAGTGCAGTGTCTTGCATACAATAAGCACTCAATAAATATTAGCTGGCTGACATAACTTTTTGCTATCACAATTATGCAATCCAAAGGTCTTCTCAGCCTCAAAGAAGGCTCAGAGTTTCACTGAAGCTCAGAGCACACAGACTGACACTGTGAGTGATTTACGTTACAGTGGGCATACAAGCTACTTACATGGAAAAGTCCCATTAGTTATGATTCCTTTAAAGATGAGAAACCTCAAACAAATATCCGTTCCTAGCTTCACTGAATTCATCATTTGCTTAAGTGTTTCCAAGTAAATTTAAAACCTCTTTCATTTCAGTTACACATCCAGAAATCATGCTTCATCCACCACTTTGCAGTAGTAGTGTTAAAAATACAGAAGAGTAGATAGGTTCTAATTAGGGCAAACTAGCACTTCGAAATTAATATGCATTCTGAATAAATTTGGGCACAGACTCAAACTATGGATGGAGAAAGTATAAAGTCGACTCAACAGACAGGGAATAGGCCAGGTTCCTCTCATAGAAAAGACAGACAGAAGGCAAAGTGGAAAGATGGTGCTCAGGAGAGACATGCTGAATTCAAACAATGTTCAACAGCCAGGATCAGAAAACAAAGTGAGGTGGGTGAGGCAGAAACAGGACGGAATCAAGAGCACAAGATCAGAGATGCAGACTCAGAAGGGATCATCAAAAAAAGTAAACCAAAGGACGTATGCTTGGAAAAGTGTGAACAGAATGGTAGCTACTTAATTCATGGCTGAACAAGAAAAACTAAGTGAGGTTAAACAGACAGGAAGTGGAATTCCAGCAGAAAAAGGAAGACAGCAGCCAATGTTTTAGAGACACAATAAATTTCTAGTCAATCTTTCATTACAACAGCTGGTAGAAAAACTCCAATTTCTTATGGGAAAGTTTCATATTTCGACTACTGTTTGTTATTACTATGACCAATTTGATATGGGAAATACCAATGCAAAACTATATTCTCCACGGTTGCCTGGCTTTTGAAAATACTAGTCCATAGCATTAAAAGGCAGCACGCTGTCACGTTTTATAAAGCTGTCTGCAGATCTAACCAATTATTTTTCAACAAAATGAACTTTAATGCAAAACAAACAGACAGACAAACAGAATGTCTGCAAACCTAATAAACAGAACACTTAACAAAAATTAACCTACCATAGATTTGGAAGATAGGACTTGAATGGCAACTGACTACATTAGTGAGCTTAAAGCCAGATCCCCAGTGTACAGACATAACAGCTACTTTTTAAAAATTGATTGTTTCATGTGTGTACATCTGTGGAGGCCAGAGGACAACTTTTGGACATCAGTTCTCTCCTTTCCCCATGTAGGTCCCAGAAACTGAATTTCAGGACATCAGATTTGGTATCAACTTCTTTCACCTGCTGAGCCACCTCAATGGACCCACAGCTACTATATACCCTCAGTAGATACATTATTATATTTTATAAAACAATCAGTTCCTGATTAAAAAAAACAGAAATGATCATAAATGTATGCCAACATCATTTTTTCTCTAAAAACATATTATGAATAACAGATAAGGCAATAGTAACATAAATTTAATTCAGTTCTAGAATGTTCTCATGATGCATCTGTCACACTTAAAATAATATGATGGACAGTTAATGTTGGGTGTTATAGTGTATTACTGTCCATTTTCCTATGGCTAATAAGCAAAGATCGATGTCTTATCTAAACACCTTGCAAGGAAGCTTACCAACAGTGATAGAAAGTGAAATATGCAATTCAAGGAACACTTTTAACATCCAGGCAACAGACAGAATTCAGGATGGTACTCTGCTTCCAGTATGAGAGCCTAACAAGTTTCTATGAACTGTCACAGAAATCAAACATCAGTTCAATTGCTTCCTGTCACCTGAGTATTAACACAGTCTCATTCTGGCATTTTGACTGACTCCCAGATCATCAAGGATTGTATACATGCACATCCAAGCAGAAGCACATGGGGCAGCTGAGACCCAGATCTCCTGAGTGTCCCCAGATGGGAAAATCCAAAGCTGTGTTCTTTTCCTTTTACTCTGTGTTTTCAGAAGATAGAAATATGGTAAGTCACCACTTATTCATCAAGGCATGATCAGTACCAAGAGGTGCTAGGATGGACACACGTGAAAAATGGGAGAAGACTTGCTATTTCCTTCTCCTAGGGAGAGCAGAGTAGAAAGAGTTGAAAATTTAAAACTTAAAAGCATCTTCTACTAGCTCATATCACAAGCAAACACCTCCCTAGTTCCCTGATTCTGCCACACTCCAGAAATAGTCTGTACCTGAATCGATCATGGTGATGGGCTGGAGAGATGACTTGGTGAGTAAGGGTGCCTGTTTCCAAACTCAACATGATTTTGTTACCCATAGCCCACATGGTGAAGAGAGAACCAACTGCTGAAAGCTGTCCTCAGATATACACATGGGCCAATATTTTTTATATATGTATATAATATAGTTGTGACTTTCAGCTGAATTTGGGTTCAGGTGGTATAGGCCCAGTCACTGAACCTACAGAGAATGAAAAATGCATCTCCAAACATCTTTATTCCATATGAAGTTTTGCAAGTATGTGCTATTTCTACACTACCCTGTTAGATGATTAAAGAAGGGTGCAGTACAATGAGGCATGGTGAAAATTTAAAACTTCTTCCTGTGCTTTTCCAGTCATTTCAAATTTTATGAACAGCAAGTGTCCTTTAGTGAAATCTTCCCCAGATAAACACAAGATAGTGAATGCCACACTCCTGTTCAAACAGAATTGGTATCAGCATGACCTGAAGTTAACCAATAAAGTATAATTCAAGCTCCCTGCAAAGTCAAGCTATCAGATGATGGATGGTTTATGTTTCCCAAGACTGCATGGTATAGGGACTGTTTTGTGGGAGGGCAGGAAAGGGGAAAAGTATTTAATTATATTATAATCTTAAAAAGTAAAATTATTTTTTAAATTAATGAAATACACAGATCCTCACCATTTTTTAGAGAGCCACTACATGACCCCTCCGATTACCTGCCACATGCTCCAAATCACTTTCTGAATTGTGTAAGGAACCCCTTTAAAATGAAATTAATAACTGAGAGGAAACTGTAGCGTAAAGGAAGAACTTATAACCTCTAAAGTTGCATTTATACCAATTTTAGGTGGGCCTGTATATGTTTAAGTGATACTTTAAAAAACAGAACCTAGATGATAGTTAAATGACCTTTGTGTAAGTTTTAAAACAAGTGAAAGATGGGAATAACACTTCTTTACTTGCTATGAGTTAGTTCCAAAAGAGAAAGGTAAGCTTGTGAAAATACCCTCATGGAGACACAGTCTGCAGCAAACAGCATGTTTCACAAACACTAAATCTACATTCTGAGAATGAAAATGGCTTCTTGTATATGCCTGATCAGAACTCACCAAGTGGGAGAAAAATACACACACACACACACACACACACACACACACACACACAGTGTGCCCTCATATGGACAAAAGATTATTTACAACTTGAATGCTCTAGCACAATCCTAACTAGTCTGTGGATTAAGACCTACAACAGGTCCAAGCTTTATAAGCTGCATGCCTGAGCAAACTGCTGCACTTGTTGGCTCCAGAGGCGTGTAGGAAGAATTTCTAGCTAGTATTCATCAACTTGTGACCAAGTTATGCTACTCTTGTGGCATAAATTTCTGTTTAATTAAAGAAATGACGCTGTTTACTTGCTTTTAAAGAACAGTGGCACTCTTTATACACAGACACTTGATGATGAAAATGGAAGCAAGAAATTCATGTTGAAGTATGTTTCTCAAGTTTTCTTATAAACAGGATCGAGGGCTAGGTGTTTGACTTTGTGCTTTCTGTTGATTCTTTCATATTTCAACTAAAAAAAAAGAAAAAACAAATTCCCACATGACTATAAAAACATCCTGGTTGGGCGTGGTGGAGCACACCTTTAATCCCAGCACTCTGAAGGCAGAGGCAAGTGGATCTCTGTGAGTTCAACGCCAGCCTGGTCTACAGAGTGAGTTCCAGGACAGCCAGGGATGTCCTGTCTCGAAAAACCTAAAAAAAAAGTCTTTATCCTAAATCCGGTATAGTGGTTCCTGCCTGTAATGGACACAATCAGGAGGCTGATGTAGGAGGATGGCTGTAAGTTTGAGGCCTACCTAAGCTATACAGGGTACTCCTGCCAATTCAGGCTATAGAGTAAGACACAGGCAGAACAAAGCACTATGTATGACAACTCCTTTTTTTTTTCAAATAATTACTCTGCTTTCCCCATTAATAATATGCTTGAACACAAACAATGTGTGGAAGACAAGGAAACACTTTCTATCAGTTGTTACCCATCATTCCTGCTCAGCCTGCATCAACAGCAGCCCTCATGCACAGCTATGACAAATGTATATAGACTGATTAAGCAGCAGAACAGAGGAAGAAAGACATTAGGAACACTCACTGGGACATAAGAAGAGCACCCTTTCAAAACATCTACAAAACATGATTCATCTTCCTTTGTATTTGAATTTCCACTGGAAACCATAGCAGGCAGGATCAATAGAATCCAGATGACTACTAATCAGGCAGCTAGTTTAAAAACACAACAAAACTACAATTGCCAACTGTCACTTTCTACCAACCCTGACATCTAAAAAATCGCTCCAGGATTCCATTTTAACATAAACCTATGGAACATCCTATGGAAAATTACAACCACCAGAAACAAGACAATGGATGTGAAGAACCATTTAAAAATCCACTAACAGTTCTGTGAAGGCAAAGCACATCATTCAGCACTTAGGTAAGCATAGTTTTGAATACCAAACTCAGCATGCTTGTTTTAAAGTAAATTCACACATCAGAGACGGGGACTCCATCAGGAAAAAAATTATGAAAATACTCCTTCAAGTTCTCTCTTTAAAACAAAAAATCACACTGGTATATTTTATCTTTATTGAAATGGGTCTAAGTTTCCTCTTTTCAAGTTATATGTCAGTATAAAAACCTAAGATGATTCACTTGCACATAAAAATATTCCTTTATCCTCTTGCCAAAAGATGTTAACCATTAAAAGGAGACCTGAGGACAATATCATTTTATATTTAATTATCCAATTTTATACAATTAGCTTTAAAATTCTAACAAATTAAATAAATATGTCCACAAATACCTGTGTTTATATTAAAATGCCATCGGACTTGTCAAATGCTGTGTAAAATAACCATTCATTCCAAACACAAGCCAGGGTACAGAAAAGTACAGAACACTGCTCTGTTTGGTTGTAGTACTTTCTAAAGGGCTATATTTTTACCATTCAGCAGTCCCCTTGTTGAGTTATTCAAAGGAACTCCTGCCAAGAACACTATGGATTCAATGACAGAACTTCTCTGGGGAGAAAAATGGCCCCTTTTCCTCAGAAAATTCAAAGTGTTTATCTTGGCTCCTAAACCTTGTATTGAGACTTCTGGAAAGTATTTTAAAGTGTTGTTTTTAACTGAGACATTTGTAACTGAAACAGGAATAGCTCTGTAGCTCTGCACCAAAACACGTATTTATAGGGTTGATTTTCCCTCTGCATCAAAAATACTAGACTAATGACAGAAGTTTTCAAAATATAATTCACTACAACCAGGCAACAAACTGGATATTTATCCATGTATTCAATATGTAATTTGCCTTTAAGCCTCAAAGACTTCTTATGATTAAGAAATACTAAACATTAAGCATACCAGCTACCCCAAAAGATCACTTTGGGGAGGACCGTTTCCTCTTATGACCTGTTAAGATTTTCACAAGAAGAAAATTTACTTTACATTGCACTTTACTCCTGTGCATGGCAACAAAGTTTGTTTTTTCTAACTTTGCAACATTTTGGAAATTAATTTTCCTGAGGGTATGCTATATTATCATATAGTTATAGGGACACGAAATTATAAAGATAGACCTACATTTTTTTTTACAGTGGTATCCTAATAACATCTATGATGCAATTAGAGTCTGGAGAAACTGATGAAATGAAATAAATGCTCATGGTTTCTAATTCAGCCTATCAAATTAGATTTATTAAACCACAAGAAACAGTGTATTACAAAGTACAATAGCAGGGAAAATACTATTTTTGTGAATCATAAATTGGAAAACTCAGGCTGGCTGAGTGTGTGACTTGGTGTTTAGAGGATTGGCTTAGCATTCACAAGACTCTGGGTTCAATCAAAAGAGAGAAATCAAAGTAAGAAAGGAAAGAAAAGATGGGGGAGGAGGAGATACACTTCCCAAATATCACAAAGCTCCAGGATTCTTCTATCACTAACGACTGCTCTAAAACCCTACACATCTCATTATCAGCTCCTCTAACGACTGCTCTAAAACCCTACACATCTCATTGTCAGCTCCTCTAACGACTGCTCTAAAACCCTACACATCTCATTGTCA
>CAJQZJ010013817.1:3705844-3757500 GCA_907164525.1 Lophiomys imhausi | reverse complement strand
AAACCCTACACATCTCATTATCAGCTCCTCTAACGACTGCTCTAAAATCCTACACATCTCATTGTCAGCTCCTCGAGAAGGAAGTCCTTTCCATCATGCAGCTTTATTACTTTGTCTCTATCTTCTACCCTGGCAACAGCAACATCATAATTTTGTGTCCTCAGAGAATATTTTTTAAAAATGTAAAATTAACTTAAAATTACCACATTGTACTTTATCAAATATTTGCGAGTATGTTCTGACAATAAATCTCTTATTTAAGTTATTGGTATGGCTTAAAGCACTTGAAACTGAAAATATTTCTATCAAATACATCTTAATACAAATCTGCCAATGCTTCTGTCAACTAAGGAGAAATGTTAAAAGCCTTGAAGATCTTGCTAAGACTGAACAAGTCAATAAAGAATCATCTAAGGAAGTATCATGTGAAGGCTATTAATAAATTAATTAGTATGACTGAAAGTGAAGACTATGAAGGAACAGACTCTCCGTAATCAAGAGGCATTTGCAATGCTGCTCTGATTATAGGAAGGGGGAGGACACTCTTTGCATTCATATTTGAGTCAAACTAACACACTCCTCTGAAATAACCTTTGTTTCTGGTCTTCCTATTTTCTTTCCTAACAAAGTAGAATTTACCTCTAACTCTAGGTGTTGGGTGGACAGGAATCCATGCCATTTACTGAAGATAACGACTTGGGGGGAGGGGAATACTTAGATTTATAGTTGAAAGGTTTTTAGATACTATTTTGATATTGAAATAAATTGGTGAACAGACCATACCTGAAAAAGAACATGTACATGGCCGCTGTGATGCAGAACAAAAGGACCTGCAACGAGGAGGAAATGAGTTATTTGCAAAAGGTATTGACTCACATCATCACTGCTATGACTGACAGAGTAAAATAACCACTATCGAATCCCAGCTAAGGACACAGACGCTTCCAGCACAATGTACATCAACACACCAGATAATGCACCTCTTAAATACATTCCATTAAGGCAGTAACAGACCTATAAGTATATGTAATTATACATGTGGTACATGTATAATCTTCACTCAGTATCTATGAAAGAATGATTTCAAAAGTAATCCAGCCAACTGGCCCATAGATACCGGAGTCCATAACTGATCAAATCTCTTATATAAAATGGCATATTATCTGCATATGAATTACATACATTTTCTCACATTTTATATCATCTCCAGAATACCTATAGTAAGCTGTAAAACACGTAAATTATCTATCTATACAGTTGCTAGACTGTATTGTTGAGGAGACAAAAAGGAAAGGACCATATATGTTCAGCAGAGTTTATCAAATTTTATGAATATTCCAGCCAGCAGTTGGTTGAATTCATGGATATGGGACCCAGGGATACATAAGGCTAACTGTAGACACAAAACTATTAACAAACACATATACTCAGAGGCTCATACAGATGAGATGCATGGCAATAGGGTTCAACAATGAACACCTTTACAACTTTTCTATTAGAATCCAGATTCTCAATCCTAAACTGTGTGTTAGGACTATATATTATGTGAAGTAACTGACAAAAGTTTTCTGAATGTACAACAACCAATATTTAACTCAAAATCAAATGTATGTTAATTCCAAAATGTTTCTGGCAGCATTTGGCCAGGTTAATTATGAAAAAAGACTTCTAATATTTTCCTACAATCATACTTCAACACGTAAGTATCAAATTAGTATCTTCATATCATATTGTGCTAGAGTGCTTAACTTTGAAAATTCTTGCTTGAATTCCTAGCTTGAGTTTCCTAATACTTGATCAAAACTTGATCCTGAAACTGGAATTTTGAGTTGGGATTAGAACAGAATTTCCAACAGTTTCTAAAATGACTCAATACATTTTTTGCCAGTTTATATACGCATTTATACAAAAACAGGTCATCAGAACTGATGGTTATAAAATCAAAATACTGATTAACTGTGAAAATATTGATATGCTTTGTGTCCTGTAATATCAAAAATTCAGTAAATTTTTAATTCTTTACATAAAAAAGCAAGTCCATTCATTAGTATGTAAACTGCCTTTGTCTTTAGTGAAGATAAAAGTTCTACATACACCCAAGAACTTTTCTTAAATGTATTTCTTCATGATTTATAATTAGTAAATGTTTGACTTACATACCTATATTATAGGTATCTGTAAATATTTCTCAGGAGAAAGACACTAACAAATGGAAAAAAAAAGTCTAAGAAGCTCTAAAGAAGTAACCAGATTGAGGACAGGATCTTTCACACAACCACACACACATACAAACATATATATCAATACATACAAATATACACACATATACAAACACACATATACATACAATTACAAACATATACATAAACACAGAAACACTCACACAAGTATACGCACATGTATACACACAGATGCATACACACACAGACACACATTCACATACATACATGTATATAAACACACACATGCATATATATGCATACAAACATACATACAAGTAAAAACATATACATAAACACATGCATATATACACACACACAAACACCCACATACATAAGTACTAACATACATACACATATGTACACACATAAACACACACACACAGACAAGTAAAAACATATACACACAGAAACACACACACAAGTCCACACACATACAAGTACAAAGGTACACACTCATCTCACACACACACACATCACTCACACATACACACACATTCTTGACAAAATACCTGAAATAATCAACTCAAAAAGGTTAAAAAAAAACCTTTACTTTGGCTTTTATATTTTAAAGATCTTAATCCATGGTCATTTGTGTCTGGTACTTACTTTGGGGACACTTGTTAGAGAGCTGATCACCTCATGGGAACCTAGGAGGAGCAAAGGAGAGGTAGAAGAAAAGATGGCAGGAGGATGAAGAGAGGAGAGGGAAAGAGAGAGGGAGAGAGGAAATTAGGAGAAAGGGAGGCACATGCTGGGGTTCCAGTATTGCCTTCAGGAATACCCCTTGACTTTACTTCCTCTGAGTAGTGCTGCTCTTAAAGGTTTCACTATCACCAAAAAGTGCAGAGGCTAGTGATCATGTATGCAATTTATGAATCTTTGGGGGAACATTTAAGCTCCAAAGTATATTAGACATGTTTAAGTATTTTTCAGTCCATTGTGGTAAATTTTAAATCATAGTGAGTTCTACAAAATACTTTTTAAAACAATCGTACATTTTTATGTGAATGATCAAAAATATTTTGGATGACAAATTATAGAACTTTAGAGTTGAAAAGAACTTCATAATAAACACACGTGCGCACGCACAAGTAAACATAAACTAAGGTCCTTAAAGACAAGTGATAAGATGCCTTTTGCATTAAATAAATGTAAAAGCTGTTACCCTGTATTTGCTGGGTACAAATGGTATTTAAATGTCTATTCTCAGTGAAACTCTAAAGTACTACTTCAATAGTAGCATTACAAAGGCAAGGAACATATTGAGCACATGGGATATCCCAATGGGATATTCATGGTGTTCTCTCATTATTTGTTGACGAGAGGGCTCCCTTTAATTTCCTTAGTGTTTCATTTTTCACTCTTTATGATCACTAATATGAATTTTATTGCTTATAGACCATATGTACATATTCCTTACCTTTTTATTTTTTTGAACATGGGCGCTAGTTGTGTACTACATAGACCTCACAAGCCTGGAACTCACTGTAGATCAGAATGGTTTTGACCTCAGAGATGCCTGCCTTTGCATCCAAAGTGCTAGGATTAAAGGCATGGAACATCACACACACACACAGCACTTGTTTAAAAAAAAAAATCTATCTCCTAATTTGAATATTTGGACTGTTTAAATATTTAATGTGCCTATTGGTATATTTAGATTTAAAAACTTTTGATTTCAATTATTATTTTGCTGTGTGTCTTTACTGACTTTACGATGCTACTTTTTCTCATTGGTTGCCTACTTTGCCATTTATAGTAGAGAGCACATATCTTTGAATTTCATCTATATTCCAATGACGCTGTACCAATTAATCTACAGCACATTAATCTACAGTGCATTAATCTACATTAATACAGAGCCCTCATGTGTATATCAAATTCAACATTGCATTTTAATCACTTTTCCTTAAAAATATGTCAGAATTTTTTCCATTATTTTGAAAGATATTCTTGCTAGGTATCGAATTCTAGTTTGTTGGGTCACATTCTTTCATTAGTCTTTCCACTGTTGATTGTGATGTGCTTTCTAGAGGTCCTCTACACTCATCAACCTTTACAGACTGGGGCTATGTTAAGTATCTTCAACATTTAAGCTCGCAGTTTCCATCACACATGAAACTTTTCATCCATCATCTGAGCTAATAATCTTTTCAGTTCCTCTGTCTTCTCCTTCAGGAAACCCAATTACATAATCCTAGGTTATCCAAACTTCTCCCACAACTCATGGATGCTATCTTTATTCTAGGGGGAAAAGTCCCTTTTCTCTATGTATTTCATTTTGGACTGTTTCTTAAATTATTTTATCTTGACACTCATAATTTACATCTTATATAACAGTAAACTTTCCATCTCTTGGGAAGTGTGATTTGGGTTTTTCTCCTACCTTCCATAGGATAAAAATATGTGCTATACTACTATGGAGCAGTATCTTGCAGATTCTCTGAGAATAGACATTTTGTTTAAATACCCTCGGTACCCAGCAGATACAGGTAACAGTTTTTACAGTATTTATTTAATCCAAAAAGAATCTCATCACTTGTCTATAAGGACATTCGTTCAAGTGTGTGTGTGTGTGTGTGTGTGTGTACACATGTGTGTTTATTCTGAAGTTCTTTTCAACTCTAAAATTCTATAATTTGTAACATAAATTAATTTTCATCATCCACACAAAAATGCACATTTATTTGGAAAACAATAACTTTTTTGAAACTATAGGATTTAGTTACAACAAATTCTTTTCAATGTCATTGTGTGCTAAATCTTCCTCAGCTCTGGCCTGGTGTGGACTGGATTGTCTACTGTGAGTCAAGGCGACCTGCTGCCCACTGTTCAGTGGTAATTCTTTACTTGATGCCTGCCATTGTGAGCTTTAAGCTGATGTCTCCTAGGTATTCCTGAATTCCCAAAATCTTAAGCTTTGTTCTGAGACACAAAGGTGTTACTTGGGAACAACTTAATCTTTTAAGTACTCATTTTTAAGATACTTCAGGGGGTCTGAGAGCTGCTTGCTCTGGAGCTAATTGCCCCATTACTGAGTGCATGCACTCTAACCAATATCCCACCATTCTCTGAGACTTTTCTGGAATGTCTGCAAATAGGAAGTAGAAGTATTCTTAGACTGGTCTGAATGCCCAGCACACAATTAAGGAGCACTAATCTTTTAGGTTGCACCTTCCTTGGCCTAGACATTTCCTCCTGATATGTCCTAATCCATAATGAACTGAGTACTTTCTACTCCAGCCTTCTGTTCCGTGAATATTGTCCAGTATGATCTGCCCTGATGGTCAGTTTATTTCCTCATCTAGTGACTACTTGATTCATGACCACAAATCCTCTCAATACATTAGGTTAGGGTAACAATACAGCTCTTCATTTGTTTCTCATATCACAGGGATCCCCGTTCTTCGATGCCAGCACCTGGGCTCTTGCAAACCATTGTTTTATGCATTTTGTCTACTGTTTCAGCTGTTTTGTTGTTTAGTTGAGTGAGTAAATACAGCCATTGTTAATGTATTTTGGTCAGAATTAGCAGAGTGTGGTCACTGAAGTAAAATGAATTACTATATACATTTGGTTTCTCATTCATATTAGTGACATATATGAAGCAACTAATAGAACAGCTGAATGGGAGAGCAGTCACCATCACAGATAAACAGGCATATGCCACCTTCATCATTACAAAAGTCTGACTGAACATCTCTGGCCATCTAATGCATTTTTATTTACTAGTGTGACAAAGTTAAAGCATTTCACTCTATAACTCTGAATATAAAATATGAATTGGTACACTTTTCATTTTACACTTTGCAGCTTTCTGAGAATTAACGACAAAAAAAAAAACCCTATCACTTAATTTGTTCATTTGTCAAAATTATACTGCCAGACACACAGGCTATATGCCTGAAGTGCTAATAACATAATAAAAGAAAGCCTAAAAAGAGTCACTAGTGCACTATATATACTCAGCACTTTTACTGAATCCTTATGGCTGAGGTGTTAAGAGTGTTCCCCGCTCTTGCAGAGGACCAGTTAGTTTCTAGTACTCATACAGCAGCTCACAACTGTCTGTAACTTGAATTTCAAAGGGTCCAACACTGTCTTCTGCCTTTTCAAGCACCAAGCATACACATAGACCATAGACATACATTCAGGCAAAGCACTAATACAAATAAAGTAAAACTCTTTGAAAAATAAATGCTAACTATTAAAAGGTAAATTCTCTGCAATTTCCAACCATTTCACAATCACTGTGCAATTTAAACAAGATTTGAAGTTGCTATTTTAGCTGAGTTTTTAAATATTATACTTCAATATGGATGGTCCTCAAAATGCTATTCTAAGTAAAAGAAGCCAGAAATGAAAACCACATGTTATATTATACTTTTTCTATATGTAATTTCAAAATAAGCAAACCATTTACAGAAAACAGAACAGTACTTGCCTAAAGCTGAGAGAGTAAATGGTGAAGGAAAGAGGCTAACAATGAGTACAAGTTATTCTTGAGGCAATGAAAAGTTATAGAATTAGATAATAGGAATGCAAGCATACACAACTCTGCAAATATATTTTAAAACATTGACATTTAAGATCACAAATTTTATATGATACCATTGACATTGTAAACTAGCTGTTAAAATTATAAGAAAAGCCACAGAATGAAAACAAAATTTAAATACAATAAAATACACAGCAAGGATGGTTGTGTGTATGTATGTATGTATAATATGTGCACATATACACATGTATGTAAATTATGAGAGGGTCAAACACACAGGGCTATACACATTAGGCAAGCATTCTACCACTGAGTTACATTTCTAACCCTGATTTCTTATTTATTATCTTTGATTGCTTTCACATACATTTGCCTATTTTGGACTGAGTTGTTGGAGTGATTTGTTTGGTTTCTTTCTTTTTTTGGTGGAGAGAGGAGTTGAAGCAACATATGCTTAGATGAAAATGTAGAATTTGAGTACTATCACCAACACCATTATTGGTTAAGTAATCTTGTAACATTGTAGTCAAAAAGCAGTGAGTGCAGAGAGTCTAACAAACATGAATGAAGAATTCTCTTGTGCCTGGAGAGATTTTGCAAGGAGGGACAAATTCAAAGTCACTAATACCTGCTAAGAAGCTTATAAAATTTTCGGGGGAAAGTGTATTACTGTCATCTTTGCTAGGTAAAACAATTGGAAAAGTATGTCTCTCAAGGCAGTAACATAGAAATAAAGTTATAATATATGAATCCATAAAAGAGTAAGGAGCATTAAAAAATGTAAATGTTGTCCAATGTGAACATGGCCTAATGGGAAAGCTGTTTTAACCATCAGAGCCTCAGATAGCTTAAACACTTATCCTGGAGCTATTTTCAAGTCTACTAGAGGCCTCATGTGATGGTCCATTTAACTACTTCCTACCATACAACTCTGTTGCTTTTCTTTAACACAGGCAGCAAAGGTTCTCTGACCGGATCCCAGTGCCTCTGACCTCTCTTCTTGAGCATGTTCACAGACAGCATGCTCTTGTCTCCCAGCCTGTGAGCATCAAGTGTATATTCCTCTCATATTAACACTTTTTTTTTCTTAGTCAAACACTGAAACTCATCTCTCTTTTCTGGAAAGAAACAAATTCCCTCTTGCCCCATCTGTATTTCACTCCTATGTTAGTAAAATATCTACCCATTCATTCAATCAAAATTGTCGTGGTGTCATGCTTCCTGTACTTGGTAAGTCAGCATATGGAGGGAGGAGACACCAAGGCATCCTCCAGCTTACCAGCTCTCATGAAACAACATACACAGAGTCTCCAACTCATACGCTTTCAACACCAGCACACGAGAACACACAAAATCCCCAATACTTCTTCCTACCTTTAGGGACTTCATCTGACAGGAATTTACATATTTGCAAAGTCTTCCAATATGATACTAAAGGCAGATACATGTGTCCTTCATCTACAGAGAGCACTCACCAAGACACTTATTCAATATATTTTAGGCAACGGTTTAGAAGTTGTCTCTGTAAATTGTATCTCTCCTGGAAATATTTAATTACAAAATCAGGGTTAGGATCATGACTCAGAGTTAGGGAGCTTATCTAACACACATAAGACCCTGGTTTCAATCGCTAACATCAAGGTGGTGATGAAAAAAAAAATAAATAAAACAAACCAAAGAACACAAAATCCCAGGGGACAAAGTCCTTAGTTAACTGAATACGAACTGAACTGATTCTGGATGTATTATGCAAGGCTTCCAACAGTGATGTCAGTCTCTACTTACAACCTGAAGGCCATCAGGGCCTAACAACACATTTGCCTTCACATTTCCCAGCTGGGGAAATAGTTACATTAGACAGTGTCTAGAAGTACAGCCTACTGGATACTCCATCTGTTTGGAGTAAGGAAATGAGCTTTGTCTCATCTATAAAAATTAAACCTCTTCAAGTATATAATCAGAAATTTTCAATATTCAGTAAGGAATCTCACTTTGAGGTCACAATACTTATACAAAATTTTAATTTGGCTGACAACTTTTAAAAGAATAAACAATTTATAACAGATCACTGAGAATATAGATAAAAATTACAGATGGTGAGACTATGTAGCTTTGGACATTACCTGAGAGCAAGCGGAAGTATATGGGAGGGTTTGTTTGGAAGGAAGAAGGGGAAGGGAGAAATACAACTTTCTCAAATACAAAAGAAAAACTTACACATGGAAGAATGTCAGCTTTATTAAAAAGAAGGCTTAATGATGAGGTGAATAGCAAGTCAAACTCACTCAGGAAACAAACTACTCATCAAAGTCTTCTCGAGCACTGGGCTTACAGGCAGACACCGCCATTAAGCATCAACAGCACCTTGCTCATGTCTCCATTACCACCATCAACAGGAAATGGGGCGGTGATGACGAGTTCAGCTAACAACTCACCTTGAAAATATCAAAATGTTCAGCTGTTTCTTTTCCTCCCTCATACAAGCCTCTGTCTCTTATTACCTGATCATTAGTAGCCATTAAAATTCAATTTTATGCAAATAAGTAAGGAAACAAATACAAAAGGGGGAGTGAAAAGTCAAAATTAACCATAAAGTCAGAAGGCTTAAAAATAGGCCATAAAGATTAAAAGTAAGTGAATAGGAGCACAGAATCCTGAGAACAGGAAAAGCAGACAGATGATAAAACAATAACAATGAATCATGTATTAACATCACCATTCACTGGACGGTGTAAAACTATTTTCTCTAATTGTTATAACAGCCCTTGAAGGTAGGTTTGGTGACTCTCATTTTAAATATGAAGGTATTGGGTTTAAAGGACAAGCCACTCACTAAAAATCACAAAATGTTTATGTGGCTGAACTAAAACTCAACACCAGGACTGTGTGACATCAAGCATGAGACTTTCAGGTATAGCACTCTGCCTGCAGAAAATACTATTACTAATGCTGGTCTAATGGCCACTGAACATCAAAAGTAGAAATAATCATTATAAAGTCACCAGTGTTTTACTGGTAGGGCATGAGGAAGAATCTTCTAGAGTTCAGTATAATAAGTATCAAAATGACAGTGTAACACCAAGGTCATTCATTGTCTTGTTACTTAAGGGTCACAATATTTCACAGGTTATATTAAGTATGTGAAATATGTAGGTTTTTTTATTTTATGTGCATTAGTATTTTTCCTGCATGTGTGTCTGTGTGGGGGTGTTCCATCCCCTGGAACTAGAGTTACAGACAATCATAAACTGCCATGTGGGTGCTGGGAATTGAAACCAGGTCCTCTGGAAGAGCCATCACTCCAGCCCATGTAGCTTTATATAATGTTTAAATGAACTATGTAATGCAGGGATTCTTGCTACCAACTCAAAGCCTCCAGAGATATAGAGGCGCTTTGGGGATTCAGTCAGATTTTGAAACCAGGTGAAATCCAGAAGCGCATAAACGCTCATAGATTGCTCTCAAGCTTTTGAAAATCTCATTAAAGTTTTACAGCTTTTAAATTTTTCATTCACATCAATTATGAAACACCTATTTTCATGCATAAAAAATAAAGCAGTTAAATTAAAATGCTTGTTACAGAATGAACTATATTTAAGAAAAATGAAGGTGACAAGAAAATTCTGTAAATCTCAAAGTTTATATAAAATACTTGCTCCAGTGAAGAAAATCAGGTCCTAGAAATATGACTGTTTTCATTTCTAAAATAGGCAATCTAAATATTGCATGGTAAACCTAAAAACCTCATTTATTTACACATGTTGTGAGATAAGAGAAAAGTTCTAAGAGCAAACAGTGTTCCATGTAATGCCTATGTAATAATGTAAGGGACCATTCTTTATCCTACTGTGACCAAACATGGGGTTTATCAACTTAGAAAATATAACTCAATAAAACCTCATACATCACTCAGCACATAGAAGGATGATCTTTCAGAGTAAAAACAAAATCATCGATGCTTCTGAAAATTCAAAGACAATGGTGTTGGATTTCTAATAGCTTTCAGGCAAGAAGAGTCTTAAATATTTGCCTACTCTTGTCTCAGTAGTAAAAACAAATTAATATAAATGGAAACAATGTAGCACAAGTGTAAAATCAAGTTTATCTAGCATCAGCTCCTCCTAATTCCAAATGATCAAAGAAGGAAATTGACCGACAAGAGGTGACCTTTATCTTCCACTGTGTCTGCCAGCTGCATGTGGTCAGGGTCTTTTGTAGTCTTAGTGTAAGCCTTGTTAACAATGGATCTGATCTATCTGACCTTAAAATGTATCAAGGTGGTAAGTCTCTGCCTATACTCAAAAGCATAAGTTTAGGTGCTGATAACTGAGCATGTCTGTACAAAAAAACACACTAACAGTATTAATATTCAATGTATATAGGTTAATGAAATAAGCAGGTACCTATACACAACTACCCTTCAAAATTCTGCACCGAAGGAAAACAATCCCTGACTTTCTGAATAAATTCAAAACAATACGCACCACACAAATCTAAGTATAATCACTGCCTTACTTATCTTTTCATAAGGCTTGACTATAAAAGGACAGGGAAGTTTTCAGTTGAGAGATATTTTCATCTTATCTTTTAGCTCCTTAGTTATGTTCACAACCCCAAAATAATCAGCTACAGTACACGCTGTCAGGAAAAAACAAAATAAACAAACAAAAACTGTTCTCTATACTGAATTTATTTCTCCAGAAGTTATCACTAAAAGATAAAGTAGAACTCATGTTGGGGATGTAAGCATAAAAAGGCCAGTGCAGCATAAAAGAAGCCTGTTGATACAGGTTTGAAATACTAACACTTGGGAAGTAGAGGCAGGAGGATCAAAAGTTTAAAGACATACAGCAAGTGTGCACTACACAAGACCATGGGGTGGGGTGTAAAGTGAGAATTCATTGGTGGTGTCAGTCGACTTTCTCTTAGAACTTTTAGTCTGTTCCTTCTTTTCAGGTAGCAGCTGGTAGGTTGGTAACTTCTAGATTGCTTTTCCTGAATCCTCTGTGAAAATCCACATTAGTTTTTATTTTAAAATGCCAGTATCATTGATGTGCACTTGGCTATAGTCTAAAGTACTACCACAAAAATGTAGGTGACTGGGCACACAGACAAACTGGATATATATTTTGTAGTTTAGACCAAGTACTTTCAGATTATTCTCTAATATAAATTATAGATGTGGCTATTTCTCTCACCCAGACATTTTAGGTGCCTAATTTTAAAAGTATCATACAATTTAGAAAGCCAAATCTTCTCGAAACTATGTCATACAGAAAATTATCTGTGGAGCCAGGGTAAGATGGTATATGCCTATAATCCCAGAATTCAGGAGTTCAAGGTTGGCCTAGCCTAATGCTGCAGAATATTTCTAGGACACATGATATCATGCCTCAGTGGCACTGCTGTCTCCATACATAAAGTGTGAATGAGATGAACAAGTGGTGTACTGGTAGCTCAGAACAATTCCACATAATCCCCTGGGAAGATGATTCTAAGCCAAGGAGTACAATTCTCATATATAAATCTATACAACATCAAACACAATTTGAAACTGATATGCCCTAGACTTCTCAGTTTTGAAATTTTAATTGGTAACAGTAAACCAGACTAATTGGGAAATGGAAACTTCTGAAGAACATTTCTAAGTGTGTTCTTTTTGGTGCATTAAATACAGAGTACGACAAAAGTGAGGTACACAAATATGTTAGCCAAATTTTCACATGGAAATTCTGTCTCTAACAACAAATAGTCTGATTAATATTTTAATGGAAAATGCCTCTAAGGAAGGCAGGTGGCTCCTGGTACACACTGCCTCAGTATCTGAGCTATCCTAAGCACACTTTTCCCTCACATTAATCAAGTAAGGAGCCAAAACATAGACATTTTGCAGAACACGACTTTAAAAAAGAGTACAAAATCAACAATTTTTAATGAAAACTAAAAAGTTGTTAATTATGCTGCTATAAAAATTTTACTAGAGCCTAGACTTTTATGTGCTTTGAAAACTACCTAAGAAAAACCTAATTTCCAATGGCCTACTCAGTGCCTAGCACCAAGCAGAATAGAAGACTGAAGGGTAAGGCTTTGGACCACTACAATATAGTGACACACACTCTTATTTTGGATTATTATGACACTAAACCATAACACACAACATGTGACCTGCTGTATGACTACTTTTGCAGTGATGAGCAAAGATCATTTTCTAGCTTTTGTTTAAATAGATCTTAGAACAGCAATCAATTCTATTTTAGCCAGTGCTTTTTAAAATCTATTTTATGTAATTATTACATTGAAAGTTGCCTTGTTCTTTAATATATCCAGAATTCTAAGCTTAATTTCTGATTTTGTAGAAAACTAGTTGTGGTGGTTCAAGAAGAATGGCCTCCGTAGGCTCATATATTTGAATGCTTAGTCATCAGAGAGTGATGCTACTTAGAAAGACTAGCAGAAGATGTTCTTGTTGGAGTAGGTGTGGCCTTGTTGGAGGAAGTATATCAGTGGGGGAAGGCTTTGAAAGTTCAGAAACCCAAGCCAGGACATTGCTTCTCTCTCTTCCTCTTGCCTGTGGATCTGAATGTAGAACTCTCAGCTTCCTCTCCAGCACTACTTCTGTGTGCCACCACACTTCCCACCATGCTGATAATGAACTAAATCTCTGAAACCATAAGTAAACCCCAATTAAATGCTTTCTTAAAAAAAAAAAAAAGAATTGTTGTGGTCATGGTATCTCTTCACAGCAATAGAACACTGACTAAGAAAACAGCCCTTCAAATACAAGATGATAACTTGTATAATGCCTTGATCCTTTTGTAGATCAGAGCTATATGGGGCAGACAAACAATCTCAATACTCAATGCCAATTCGTCAAGAAGTCACCAAACCATCCCTGAGAGTATGAAGGAATTGGATTACCTCCTGTCTCCAGATAAGTCCAGCAAAGCTCAACAAAAACACCTTTAAGTATTTTCACTTTTAAAGTTTTATCTTCATAAATATGTGCATCTGTGTGTCTGTGTGAGGATGCACACTGGTCCATGGAGGCATAGAATCCCCTTGATCTGGAGTTGCATGTGCCTGTGGGCTGCCTGCTATGGGTACTGGAACCCTAACTCTAGTCCTCTGCAAGAGCAGTGCATGCTCTTAACCAGAGTCATCTTTACAGCCCCATTTTTTTTTTTTTACTTTTCTATCTGCAAAAGCATAATACTTTTACTTTTAAAGTTCTTTCTTTGCATTTAGATAGGCAGTCAATTGTGATGTTTAACTGTATTTAAAAGATCTATTCACATATTGGTGGAATAGTACACCTCACTCACAACACTACCAGTTCTTTTTTTCACATTACTTATGTACATGTAAGTATGCCCTTAACTATATATAATGTGTTACGCATACTTGATTTCTAAACTTTTGATTGCTGTGCTCTAGAATATATTTTAAAGTATAAAATTGAAGCATGTAAATTCCCCATTTGGAAACTGTGTACTAAAATAGCTTAAAGCAAAAACTCACTTTTACACTACAGATCATTTGTGTTTTACCTGTGTAATTAATCTCACATAACCCATGCCCCAAAATCTAATTTCCTCAAATACTTGTTTTAAAGGTTTTGTTGCTGCTGGTGGTTTTTGTTGTTGTTGTTGTTTTAGTTTTTTAAGAAAGCAAAAGGACTCCTTCATCTGTAGACAGGGCTTTTTAATTATCCAAAATACATATTCTGCTTTATTTTACTCTCCTTAATTTATTGTGCTTAACCCCTCTACCTCCACTCCTCATTTCCTTCAACCCCCCAACCCTAGGTGGAAGAGAAAGGTTAGAGGGAGAAGAGACATAGGTAGGTCTCTTTGAGCTACTTCCTGCTGATTAGGGTCCTTGGGTTCTTTTTTTTTTCTTTTTTTTTTTTTTTAGTTTTTTTAGTTTTTTCCAGACAGGGTTTCTCTGTGTATCCTTGATTGTCCCGGACTCATTTTGTAGACCAGGCTGGCCTCGAACTCACAGAGATATGACTGCCACTATCTCCCAAGAGCTGGGATTACAGACATGCGCCACCAAGCCCGGTGGGGTCATTGGATTCTTTGGGGGTTAAACCAGTCTCATTAGAAGTCCAGCAAACCAGCAAACCACAAGACAGAAGCAGGAAGAACAAACAGCAGTTTGGGGGAGCACCAGCAGCTGGGAGAGCAGCAGCCTCTTCCTTCTTTGTAGCCTCTTCTCCTACTTCTTTGTAGCCCCTTTTCTCTTACTTCTCTGCAGAGCCTCTTTACTCTTCTTTGTGGAGCTCCTTCTCCCTTTTATCTTTGTAGCCCCCTTCTCCTCAGGCCTATGGCTTTTTATTCCTCTCTCCCAAGTCCTCCCAGTTAAACTTGCTCAGCTGGTTAAGCCACGCCCCTGATAATTCCAGAGACTATTAATACTTTACACCTGTGTCTTAAGCAACCCACCTGGGATTAAACAAAAGCATTTTCACAATTGGTTTTAATAAACTCCTACCACATTCATCAAACAAAAAAATCACACTAGAACAAAGGAATGTAGGATTGTTCTTCCCAAAGTAGGGTAAGGTACCCTGAAATTCTACTCTGGCTCATCCACAGGCTTTATTCATGAATGCTGTCACTGGAAAGTAAGATCACTAAGACTCCAATGAGCTTTATTGGTAAACATAAGATCAAAGTACAATGAGCTAGAGTATTACATAGTGGCATCAAATTAAGAAACTAAAGGACAGTCACCATTTGCATTACAACAAAGTACTAGTATTATTTTTTGGCACTATACATCAAATGCAGAACTCATGCATACTAGGCAAGTTCTCAGTCATTATGTACTGAAAAACTTTGATCTGAGATTTTTTTGTTTTTGTTTTTCCTTGTTTTGGATGACCTATTTCTTCTATATAAAACAAGGTTCTCTTAGAATTATTGGTATTTTCAGCTGTTTTTTAGTTAAACACTATTCATGACCTGGGAACAATTTTGACCCTTTAGAGCAGTGATTCTCAATCTGTGAGTCGCAACCCCTTTTCAGGTCGAACAGGGGTCACCTAAGACCACTGGAAAACACAGATATTCATATTATGATTCATTACAGTAGCAAAATTACAGTTATAAAGCAGCAATGAAAATAATTTTATGGTTGGGGTCACCACAACTTGAGGGGCTGTATTAAGAGCTCACAGCATTAAGAAGTTTGAGAGCCACTACTTTAGATTAACAATATATATGTTTTAATTCATTTTGTGTCTTTCACAAATGTGTCAAGAGATACACAGTCATTGTTGTTTGTGGGAAGGAAAATACAATAGCTAATTCGGGAAGAAAGGTGAACTTTCATTTGAAACTGAAGGCTTTCATGTATGCCAGTTTCACTGTCTAGCCAATTCACTTCCCAGTTCAGATCAAGCTTTGTTCCATAGAAATGGAGGGATTTATCTCATGGCAATAATCACATGAACCACTGCTATTATACCTGTTTCACATACAAGGGACATTCTGAGAAAAGCTAACCAACTCACTCAAGGCTTCACCGAAATGAAGTCAGTGGGTAACAAGCTTGACTAGTAGATGCCCGGTATATCATGGGTAGAGCAGTGGGAGGACAGTTTTATTTATATGAAGCAATGAAATCCAACTTGATGAGAAACCTCATATGCCAAAAGCAACATGTTCTTCTCAAAAATGCTGAGACTGACACTCAGGCCTCTACTGAATACAACCACAGCCACCTCTTGAATCTGCATTTCTAATTTATAAAATGAAAATTAAAATGCATACTTACTGAGCTGTGTTGAGGACTTAATGAAATAATAATCATATGTAAATCATTTAGACTAAGTAGTGATACACTGAAATGCCCATAATAATAGTCCCTACTACAAGAGTTTTAAAACTATTAGTATTTATCAAAATACCTAAAATATTAAATTTAGATAGAGTAGACATTTTGTTTGTGTTAGATGCACTGTGTGGACATAATAAAAATCCTTAAACAACATTACATTTTAATATTCTAAACAGATATTTCTGATTACCTTCTTGGATATATCTCCAACACCCATAGTGTGGATATGTCACCAAAATCAGCCTTTCCTACAAGATTCTTTCTTATGCTATTTCATTACTAAGCTGCTGTCTCTGAACAATTACGGGAGTAATTTATACTTTAGGTGAGAATACAGCAAAGCTTTCTGACTTACATGTGCTCCTGTTTGCTTCTCTATGGTCTTAGAGTAATCTGCGATTAGGACAAATCTCTGCAACATCAAATTTTATCAGTTCTATACAGACAGTTTTCTGATGTTGCTAAACAGGAAAACAAGGCAGTAACCAGATTACACAGCTCTGGCCTCTTGCCAAGTGTCCAAAACAAAGCATAGCCCTGTCAGAAGAGGTTCCTGTTAAGTTTTTCACCTTAGAAAGTGCTACTCCAAAGCTGAGTTTCAATAAAAACATTACAGAATGCCTCATTTCAAATAACCAGTCATCCACAGGCACTGCTACAAGCAGAGCAGATAAACCTCATGATACAGGAGAAACAACACCAGCATGAAGTGAGTCCCAGCATCCATCTTATCTGTAACAGTCACCAGGGCACTCAGTGTTCCTCTCAGCTCCACATCCCTATCTTATACCAGAAATACACTAGAAAACTGGAGAAGTGGAGAATGTGATCCAGACTGAAGATGAGGTGCAAAACAAGAATAAAATCATACTATATTCAGCTAAGTTCAATTTTAGGATATACAAATATTAGGTGATTATAATTATTATACAAAATTATAGAAGAGTTACTCATCTGTGTGATACCATACTTTTTAATTATTAAACACTTATTTATTAATAACTATATTCACTTATAACAAATACACTTATTTAATTACTATTCCTATAAATTCCTACAACTCCTATGAGTGCCTACAACCCCTATAAATGCCTACGACCCCTAAGACCCAACCACCAAACCCACCGATAACCATCACAACTATTTTTCTAAGGACACAGTCTCTGGGGCAGGTCCTCAGTCACCAGGAAACCAGTCTCGTGGGTAGTCCCTTTAATGCACTCAGCAGTCTTTATTCTGGAATATCTCAGACGCAGGTTCGTCAGGGTAAACTGACTATGGCAGTCTCACCTTAAATAAGGCTTGAGGATTTCTTCTCTCTGGGAGATCTCAGCCTTCTGTAGGCCAATTTATTTCCTTTGTATCAGCAACTCTGCTGCTCTGCCTCAGTCTTTAAAGCTGGCCACAGTTCCATTCAGGCCACTGTTCAGACAGGTCAAACCCCTCTAGGCAAAAGCTGAGCCACAGGGTTTTTAGTCCTTGGCCTTTTGCTGTTTTGCTGAGGCTTTCTTTTTTCTTTGCTCACCAGCTTCTTTGTGCCTCAGGGAAATCCCGCCATCAGTTCACCAGCACTTTCTTCAGCAGGACTCGCTAGCATAGGGGCTCTTTAGTATGGGGGCGGGGGGGGGGGCTTAGCATGACCTCTCTGGGCTCATCCACTAGTCCTTTTATAGGATCACTCCTTGTTCCACCTGCTTCAGCTTAACTTGGGCTCTGCCCACTTAGCAGCTGAAAACAATGCCAGGTCATAAAGTCTTTACTTGTTTCACCTGGCTTCAACCTTGTTTTTCAGTCCAAAGAGACTCCCCTCGTTTCACGTGACTTCATCCATAAGCTGATAAGCTAACTGCTCACAGCCAAGTTGATCTTCATGCCCCAAATTAAGAGACTGTATCAGAAACCTAGATATTTACTAAATCTAATTTATATTAATCTATCAACCCCTACATCTGTGTAACTCCTAGGCCTCAGAACATTAATATCACAAATGTCAAATGATGCACATTTTTTAAAAGCCGGCTATAACACAGTTTAGTATATAAAAAGAAATAAGTTTTACATACAATCTTATAGTTGAAGCCATTATTGTGAGGATTTTATTGTCAGTTTCAGGCCTTACTAATTGTACATGTTTGTAACTTATGACGTGCTTATTAATTATGTCTCTCTATAGAAAGAGCAATGTCTCCAATTCCACTTCACACTCAGATTCTGATCAAATATCAGATTTAGCACTAGAATATTCATGTTATCCACCAATATCTAAGTTATTACATACGAGCCCCACCCCATCACATACACACAATCCATGACTGACTAGTGACAGTCCCAGTCTTGTGAAGGAAGAGTGAAGGTAATCAAGCTACTGTAGAGCTATGACTGACTCACAGCCGGGCCATCCCCAAAACACAACATCTCACAGCCCTAGTCCCTATCTTCTGGCCCATATATTCTTTTTGCCTCTTACTCTGCTCCTTAAACCTTATGGCACAAACATCCTATTCAGGAATAAACACTCAACTGTCACTTATTCTCAGACCATGGGCAACCAACCACATGTCTCTTGTATTCACTGACACTGAGCATTCTTTTGCTACAGATGCTGTGATCATAATCTGGAAATCTGCATGCAAATGTTATTGAAGTTCTATTCATGCTACCATCAATTGAAATCAACCAAGATGCCCTTCCATAGGGAATGGGTAGACATAGTGGCATATCCAGACTCTGAAAACAAAGTCATAAAAAAGACTAAAGCCAGAGTTACAAGCTGCTTTAGTGGGTAAAGTGTTTGCATAGCCTGAAGACTCAAGCTTGATCCCCAGAACCCATACTGCAAGGAAGAAGCAATCCTTGAAAGCTGCCTTCTGATATCTACACATGAAAAGATACAGAAAAGAATGATGTACACACTATTAAATGACAAAACTAGTCTAGAAATGAAACATGCTGTATGGAGTCAACCATGGGCCATTCTACAAAAGGAAAAACTGTGGAGAAAAAAAGATAGTGAGTAGAATGGAGTCCTAGGGAAGAAAAGAACAGCAGGATGAGCCAACAAGAACTTTATCAAATACCTAGTATGATGCTCTCTAATGGTAGACACTTCTCATAAAAAGTACTATATGACAATGAAGCCTAGTGTGACCTATGGACTTTGGGAGAACAAGCTATAACAAATGTTCCAGCTCTCGTGGGGGATATTGATGGGGGAGGGAGAGGTTATACATTTGTAGAAAGGTGGTCTATGAGTAATCCCTGCACTTTCTGAGCAATTTTACTACTAAGATAAAACCTCTGAAAAACTGTGTTTCTGAGAATTTTCACTTGGGGTAACAGTGTAGCAAGGAATTTCTCTCAGGACTGGATCAGCAGGAAAAACTGAATGTGGATAGAAAATTGTCAACACAACCTTTTCATGTTTCTGCACATCTTGCAACCAGAGCACTGTTACTTTCTTCCAGGCTATTGCAGTGACGCTTGTATACAGTACATAAACTAGAAGACAGGAGTTGTTTCATGCTTAGTGGCAAAAGGGTAAATAGCATTCCCTTATAACAAAAGACTTTTGAGTTGTCAGAGTAAAGTGTGCCACTATGCTGTAATCTAAAGTGTTTCACTCTATGAAAATAGCCTAAGGAACGATCCCAATCTATTGTATCTACTACTACTGCTTTCAATAGTAGACACCTGTGTCTCTGCCAGCACCCATGAAAGAGTGCTAATTCAATTTGTCATCTGAAAGCTAAGTCCAATCTCAGATGCTTTAGGATGCTTGTCAATAATCCCATTTATCAAGTGTGTGATTGCTGAGTTAATTTCAAATTAGTTTCCTATTAAATTAAAAGAACAAAAGGTCTGCCATATATTATCAATACAAAGCTAATTGAGAAAATTCACATAAATTACTTAGAACAGCAAATATAATATTATTACTATTAAAAGTATATTCTGACATAATATAAAATCTTATATTTACATATTTGTCACTGTCTCTCTAGTTGAGTAAGATGATAAAAATGAAAACTAAGTGATAATAATATATGCTTTAACAATTTTCTTAAAAAAAACCAAGTATGAGCATACATGTATGTATATATACTGTTAAATCTCTTATTCTAAGAAAATGCAAACATATGACAATTTTCATTTCACAATAATACATACGAAATACCTCCTTTGCTATATTAATACTCCTACATGGTTTAGCTCAATTTCAATATTAATAAATTTCACCAAACTAGGTGACATTTTTCAAGTTTTACATAATACAAATTTCTTCAAATATTAGTTTTCCAAGAGCATGATGGGGAAAAGACATATTATAAATGATTGAAATTTACTACTCACATTTCACAAAAACAAAGTTTCTAGAAAGTCCAGCTGAAACCAGTTGGATTTTTTGTTTTGTTTCTTTCTCACTTTGATATTTACAGTGCCAGGAATTGAACTTAGAGCCTCTCACATACTAGGGAGGCACTCTACCAAGGAGCTGTATTCTAGGACAAGGCTAGTGAATCGTATGATTAAATTAACTCCTGCAACTTTGGATCATCTTAGCAATGACTTTATCAATTGTTGTACACTATATTCATCAGTTACATGGAGAAAGATACACACAACGCAACAGAAGAATCAGAGCCAAGGAAGAGAGCACTGTCTCATATTTATTGAAGAAAAACTTGAGTTGACAATATGTAAACTGTACTCACTGAAACCAGCTAAAGTGTTAGCAATAGCAATATACATCAAACAAGCTCATTATATCATCTTCTCTTGTAGTAGGTTATTAGTTCTCCATAGCATGCTTAAGAGACCTACGTATGGCAGCAAACACCACAATTCCTGTACTTGGTAAGCTATGGGAGAAGGCTACAGAATTCAATGACAACCTTGGCAAAATTTTAAGTTTGAGGATAGCTTAGGCTACATGGCAAGACTTTGTCTCATGAATCAACAAAAGTAAAGGGCATGTAAGTTATTAAATGATGGTAATTTTAGTGAAAAATAAGTTACACTTAGTATGACAGCATGTAAAATTTTATATGTGATTCATTCCTTCTCCAAGACCAATGTAAGCCTATGATCTTTCAGTATTCAAATGCTGGGAACTTTGTGACAGTATTTTCTTTGAAAAAGTATGCAACTTCTCTACACCTCATCTTATGCACTGGCAAGAAGAAATATTTCTACCTCAATAATGAAACATGAAATAAAGAATAAAAATAAGGCTCTACAATGTGAACTCGCTTCACTTTGAAAACCAAAAGAGCATTACTCATCACTAAAGACTATAAGCAACCAAACCAGTAAGGCAGAATAAAGTGTACTGTAACTTTAAAATGCTACCTAAAAGTGGATGTGTGAAGTATTCCTGTAATTCCAGCACTTCAGATGATGAGGCAGGAAACTGCTTCTAGGACAGCCTGGGCTACCTAGTGAACACCTGGCCAACATAGCAAGACTGCCTCCAAAACGTGTGCTTACACACGTGTATACACACACACACACACACACACACACACACACACACACACACACACACACACACACACAAAACACACACACAGCAGAGGTAGAGGAATATGACAAATATGTTGGGGAAGTCAAATAACATTGCTTCTGACGGGCTGATTTCAATGCTGAGATCTGGTTACTGCCCCTTCTGAGGCATTCTCTTGATTGGTTAATAAAAGTTGCTGATGACCAATTAGCTGGGCAGAAAGAGTATAGGAAGGTGGGACGTCCTGAGATTAGAACAGGAACCCTTATTTTACATAGAGGATTAGTTCATTCCACCAGGAGACATGGAAGCAGATAGATGTATTTGAGAATGCTGGAAGGTAATCACAGGCACATGGCGGTTTGGGATTAGGTGGTCGGGGTTCATTTAGATTAGCTAATTGAGAGTCTGCCTAGCTAAGGGTTAAGCATTGAAACATTAAACGGTCTTGGTGTATTTAATTATTGGGGAAAGGATTGTGTTGGCTTATAGGCTGTCAGTCCAAGCAATCCAGGGCCATTGGACTCCCATCAATTCCAGTGAATCTCCCACCAAGCCGCCGGTAATTCTACCGGCCTAATATAACAACTTATATTACTTAACAGAGTTTAGGTTACAGGTGGTGTAGGCCACCCTTGGTCCGGGGCTCTTTCCCCAGGATAAATCATGCCGCAGTTAAGGCGGGCAAGACCCACCAGCTGATATCCTGCCAGGACGCCCACTGCTCTGCCAAGCCACTGGCTGCTCTGCAGGCCTAATATTACAGTTTATACTTATTAATAAGTACAACTGATAAGTAAATTGCAGTTTCACAAATATCTTAAATGCACATTATAATGTGAAAGGAGTCACTGTTAAAAGCAACATACAATATCATTCACATATATGACAGTCTAGAAAACAGCAAACTACAGAGATAGTTTAAAAGATCAGTGGTTCCCAGGATTGAGACAGACAGAAAAATGAACAAGTGGATCACAGGAGACATTCATGGCAGTACAATATTCTGTAGGATAATGCAGTAGGAGATACATTTCCTAATATATTTGTCAAAACCCATAGGAAGTACAATACCAATAAGAACCACACTGTAAATATGGGCTTTTGAGAGCAATGACCTATCAATGCAGGTTCTTTGACTGTAGTAAATGCATCATTCCAACACTGTATATGAAGATGGAGGAGCCTGTGTATGTATGAGGGCAAAGAATACAAAAGGAACTTTTGTTGCATTACACTCAATTTTGCTTTAAAAAGTTTTACTCTAAAGCATAAGACCAGTTAATGGACAAGAAAATAATAAAATAAATTATAAAAATAACCTAAAGACTTCAGAGAAGTCATATAACTTCAACCATCTTGAATTCGAAGACTCTCAAGAACCTATTAAGATAATCCAAATATCACATTTAGATTACTTTCCTATTAAATTATATATGTATTTTTAGACAAAGTTCAAAACCTTGGGAATTTCCATGTTAATTATATCTATTTGAGTAAGGTATTTCCTTTAAAATAAAATTAAATATGATTGTATAATTTGAAACATTATTTTACTTCTGTAGCACGTTTTTGAGAAACACTACTAATAATTTCAAATTTTATGAGTGCTTTTAAATTAATTTAGTCAAAGAAGCAAATTACATTGGAGATTAAAATAAAATTCCATTATAAGCAGAAGGGCTAAAGAAGGATTCAAATGTTAATGGCAAATTTCTCTTAAAGCTTAAAAATCAAGTTCTTTTACTTTCTATTCTCATTTACTTAGACCAACTCCAATTTGTTCAAGGCCTCAACTAGAAGTAGTGCCCTATAAGCTAAGAAATTTCCCCATACTATTACTGTGTACTATTGAGTAAATGATTGTTCATTCAAGTTCACAGCAATTCTGAAGTGGATGGTGGAACAGGAAACACAGCTAAGTAGGGGTCACAGCTCCCTATGTTTATAGCTTCTCCACACAATTAATCTTGCAGCTGCACTAGATTAGTTTCTGACATGAATACACTGTTTCAACGAGGTCAGTGTAAGGAGGTTTCCACCCTTTAACACTCCCTCTAACTTGCCCTATTCAGAAATGTTAAACCACTTGTAATTGCACACACAAGGAGGTCCCCATGTCTAGACTTAAGAAATTTCTGTCTTGAAGTGCTGAAAAAAACAGCAAAGTTCTTCAACTAAAGGCAAATAATTAGAAAGGAAAAAAAAATCACATTCTAGCCAAGCACGGAGTGCAATTTAGACCGAACATGTCCTTTTCTATGCATAGGTCTTTGAAAACACACTTTAAAATTCATTATCCAGTGAAAGCCTAAATTCCTGATGATAATGTTACATTTCAATGAAAGCAGAACTAACAGAACAAAGATCCTGCTTGGAAACAGAGAGGTTGAAGATCACATTCTCCCTCCTTCCCCAAAAGAGAAATTAAGATAAAGAGTCATTTACATTAACAGTATAGTAGATCATTCCAATGAAGTCATCAGTGCCTACAGAATATGTGATACAGGACTGAAATCCCTGGAGAACTGCATTACAAATTAATTTCCCCCAAAGAGGATTTGCATTGACTCATACATTTTCCCCAAATATGGAAAACAGAACAAAGCAGGGCTCGCAGTTCCTTTTTTCATTCTAAAGCTTGTGTGAACTGATGTTTTTAGCTAGAAAATTGCATGAACACAGAAGGATCCCATTGCATGGCAAATGGCTGCAATGAGGGAAAATTTTAAACATAAGGACAACTAAGATACAAGGAAAGCATACACATGCAAATTGTATTCTCTCATAAAATTAGCCAATGGTATACATACTGATAGCAACACATGTCTTATTATAAAGACTTTCATCTTGTTATCATTTAAAAAGATAGTTTAGGTCCATAGTTTATACACAAATTCATAATGGAGCAAATAATGGCATTTGCACACCTAAGTCTCCATATTTGTTTTCAAATAAGGCATGATTTTAAGTGACCCCAAACAACCAACAATATTTTTGCATTCTTGGTTCAACATTTGAAAAACAGCCACATGCTCTCTGCTCCACTGGTACAGGCTTTTAGTGTAAACTTAAGGAAGACTGTTATATAGACTAATTGTTACCTAACACTCTCTGCTTAATATGGTGACTGAAAGACTTCTAGCACTGTTATTTACTTCCGTCGTTTGGACATTGTATTGTAGGTTTAAAAAAAAAGTTATCATTAAGAAAAAAAAAAAAAAAACATTGCTACTAGAATTCCCATCTGAGAATTCTAATTTCCTTTCTAATTATTTGCCCTTAAAGAGCTGGCATATTTTCTCATGGTTGGTCACTGTTAGGCATTTGCAGAAAGATTTTAAGTGTTCATAGGATTGATTCTACATGTTGAATTTAGAAACTATTAGTATTACCAAGTGGTGGTGGCACACACCTTTAACTCCATTACTTGGGAGGCAATGACAGGCAGATCTCTGAGTTCAAGGCCAGTCTGTTCTACAGAGGGAGTTCTAGGACAGCCAGGGCTACACAGAAAAACACTGTTTCAAGAAACCAAAATCAAAAAAAAGAACAAGAAAGAAGTTGTTATTACCAAGAAAGAAATTGCTGCCCAGATTAAATTCCTTTATTTGAATGCCTTTAAGAAATGGAAGGCAGATAAAAGTAAAAAAAAAAAAAATGTGTTGAGGCTTTCAAGTATTTAAATACGTTCTGCTGCTCAATCCACGCTTGGTCTTTAGGTTTGCTCTGAAAAGTAGAGAAGCTTTAAGGTTAGGAATGTCAAAACACATGCTCAGCATCTGTAAGGTCTAGTCCAAATGGTAACTGTTTACCACACAGATTTGCCTATACTAGGCTTCCAAGTCAGCTTTTTAAACCTTTATATTTACTGTGCGTACATGAACACACATGCATATACAAATGGAGAGCAGAGGACAGATCTTTGGCGTAGGTCCTCTCCTCCCACCATCTGAGCTCCAAGGATGAGGCATGGTAGCAAGTGCCTTATCTGTTGATCCACTTGACATATTCTTCAAATGCTAAGACGATTTGTCTCTATATTCCTTTGATGTTTTATACATCATTATAGTACTACCTAGATGTAAAGTATATGCTTCTTGAAAGCAAGGAAATCCCCCTGAAACTATCACAATAAACAGATAATGATGACAATTTTTGTTAAAACTATTTTTTTACTCTAGGAACACAATGATAATACTCATCTCTAGACATCTTTTAAAACTGTATTACTTGTTGAGCATAGTGGTACATGCCTTTAATCTCAGCACTTAGAAGACAAGCTGGTAGATCTCTGTACATTCAAGGCCAATCTGATCTACTTAGAAGGTTCCAGGACAGCCAGGGCTAAATAGCAAATCCCTGTGTCAAAAACATGTATGAATAAAAAAACCTCTTGTTGCTACTATTTAATACAGTGCCTTCATGTAGTAGCTTCAATCATGTTTTTATATTTATGGGCCAAGGCAAAAGGAGATAAAAAGAAAATCAAAGGAGAGAAGTGTGTGGTAAAGATTTGGATTTGTTTGGAAACACAGTTGTGTTGAATATGTAAGAGTTGTGGGAGTACTGAATCTACCAATGAAAAACAGACTCAGAAAAAGGGTACACAAATCAGCATAATGGACACCTCTTGGAAATATATTTATGGAAAGACACCTTGGAGAGCTCATGATCTTGGTCAACAGCTGAACTTTGTGAAGAGGGCATAAGGTTGGCCAATTAGAAAACACCTGTGTGCATAATTAGAGAGAATATAAAAAGGAAGGCCCAGAAACTAGAGAGGGCTCTTTTGCTTGGCCTTGCTTCTCATTGTTCATTGATGCTTAACTTCGAGAGACTCTAGACAGCGTTTTCCCGAAGGCTGCTGCTGCCCAGACTTTTGGCCTAGAGCCCAAGTTGGGCTGAGCCCAGGAGGGGGGGCCCAGAGGCAGAGGCTAGCACACAGAGCCCAGCACTGCCTCAAAGAGATTCAGAGATTTGGCAGGGCCAGACAGACAGAAGATAACTGGACCCCAAGCAGGGTGTGCTACCAAATCAGTGAGGCTGAAAGGAGGCCTGCCCTGTGAAGGTTCGACAAACTCAAATGGATGGAAGAGGCGGCAACCCCAATGGGTGAAGCGGCAGTCATGGTGATGACAGCCAGGTGGCCAACTGGAATGCTGCTGATTGCTGTGTTTGTATATATATATAATCTGTGTATGCAGATTTGGATGGACTGCTGGCTGATTGCCATGGGACTTGCACCTGAGGACATCTTGATCTCGGTATCCTTTATAATGTGCCTCAGGTTGGTTGGTTGGTTGGTTGGAAGGTGTACAGAGTTAATAATAGTTTAAAGGTACACCATCAGAAGTGAGAGTAGGAAAAGTAGGAGAAGAAAAGAGAGTGGGGAACAGCAGATGAAGCAATGGAGGGCAAGAATGAAAGGGAAAAGCACGAACCAACCAAATGAAGTGAGGCAGCCAATGTCTGCAGATCAGAAAGTACTTATATTAACTTGGCTTTATTATCATCTGATTCTCTAAAAAATAAAATACTTTGAAGGATTCCATGGTTCCTACTCTACTATATATCACTCTTCCCAATAGATTTAAAATAGATATCCTAATAAAAGTAAGGAACAAAATAAATTTTAAGATAGATTCTGAAACAGTTAATATATTTTATTATTTTCCCAGTAAGTTCAAATGTCCATTTTCTTCATTGACAACACACAAATGATTTTTACATTTTTTCCATCAAGTTATCATCAGTTATGAAAACCCAGATAATTTGTTACAAATATTTTAAATAATTAAATATGAAATTAGTGTTTATGCTTAGAGTCAAGCCAACCCTACAGCTCCAACTGCCACTTTTGAGCAATCTACACATTAAGGAATACCACAAATGAACCACATGAGAAGCTAGAATCTTTGTAGAACTGGCAAATATAGACAAAGTAATCTATGTGGCATCAACAGCAAACTTTAACAAGTTATACTTAGTATCTCAGAAACAGCTCTATATCAAAATGCCAAAATCCAGGACACCATATCTCCATTCTTGACTTGAAAACACAAATATTCAGCTATTTCGTACCTTGAGAAAACAATGACTGGACTTTCATGGGAAAACACAGCAAAGACATTGGTTTTCCCTGTTATACTATATAATAATAGTTTGTAGAGAAGTAAAGTCCTTTCCCACTTGAGATGAACTAGAATTTTTTTACACTAAAAATAACAGAACATAGACTCATGTAACTGTTGCACTTTCTGTTTGCATTAACAAATATAAAAGTTTCATTTGTCTGAAGATAAAAATATTCTAAGTCTAAATAAGTCATTTCTGCTCTTTTGGGACTACAAGTAAATAATACTAATTTTCAGTTTTGAGAACTGCTATGCATAAATTTCTCTTTAAGGCTGTTATAAATGAAAATCTCTCATTTATATGAGAGATTTTCATTTATAACAGCCATCAATATTTAACCAAAGCTAATGTGTCCTAAAATATGCAGGTATTCATAAAGTAATTTAAATTAACTCCTAGATAATATTTTTATATTTTAAAGCCTCAGAGAATACTACATTTCCAAATAAAAGACTTTGCATTAAAGTCTGAAAGGTTGAGTTTTATTGGAAGTTTCATTCCATTTGGGGATTTGTCTTATCTAAAACTAAAGAGCCTGAGGAAGTAGTCTGACTACACACACTGTATGCAGGGAATACTTCCTGACACCTCTAACGAGATCTTCTTTCAAAAGCCTGGGCTTCAGGTTCTTCATCAAATTCTCTTAAAAAAAAAAATTATTCTGCAGCACAGAAGAGAAGAAAAGAAACAGCCTCCTGCCAGCACTAAACCTGGAATAAACTAACATCAATTTCCAAGACAGAAGACTGGTAAAGCCTGAAATAATCAAACACACACTCTGGTGACTTTATAGTTTTTTAATTTACTTCCTCACAGTGTGCCAGAAATGAATCAACTACTGTGCATACATCTTTAAACGTGTTTGTTAAATGATAGTGTAAGTTCTGTTTGTCCAAAATCTGAAGAATTAACCCAGTATTTAAGGTAATAATTTTTAAAAATTTCATCAGTGCAAAATCTCCTTAAAGTTACAGATAAAACTTTAATGAAAAGTTCCTAAACATTTTTTTAAATGCTACAAGTACTCATTTAACATAATTTTATCCTCCAACTAAAACCACAAAGGAAATTTTCGAATTGCTTTCTTTAATAACAATTCTAACCAACAGAATAGTGTTATTCTACACAAGTCTATACCAGCCATAAGATAGTTTGTGCAGAAAATGAAAGTTGTTTGAAAACATTTCAATAATAATATTCGTCAATGGTCCCACATTTTTGAAATGTCTTCCAATCTTACTCAGTTTCAACACTAAAAAACATTAACTTTGATGGGTGCACCCAATGAAGCTACAGGTTGTCAGTAACAGACCCAAAAAAATAAGTATTTCTTTGCAAACAAGGAAATGACTTCCAAATGTATCATTCTGACAAACTGCACTCAAAAGAGAATAGAAAGAGGAAGAAATGGAAAAGAACAGATATTTGGCATGAAAACTAAACAGTGTAAATTTCAGGGTTGTATTTGCATTTGGGATCTTTTGAAAAGCATTCATGTTTCTGTTATATTTACTTATTTATATGCAAGTGTGTGCGCTGGTGCACATGCACGTGTGTGGCTAATACAAGTGTATATATGTGTGTATCTTGTGCGTGGCAGTCAGTGGGCATCAAGCATAGGGTACCTTCTCAACTGCTTCTCTACTTTATTTACTGAATCAGCATTTCTACCAAACCTAGGGCTCACTACTCAGTTACAGTAGCTGGCCAGCAAGGCCCAGGAATACTGTCTCTGCTTACTCAGCACTGAGATTTCAAGGAAGCATGCAGGCTGCTATGGGTTTTGAGTGCCAGGAACAGGACAGAGGTCTTCATGTTGTGTGCAAGTACTTTACTGACAGCCACCTTAGCTCCAATGTTTCTATCTTAATTTTAATTAAAACTTAGACTTTAATAAATTCCCTTCAAATAATATATAGATACATAGATACCACATCTGCATCATATATATATATATATCATAATCAGAGAGATCACATTCAAAAAGAAGAAAGAAGGGGAGAAGGAACGAGAACAACAGAAACCAATGTTTACCTTGTGGTCTCTGTATTTTATAATGGAGTGTCTAGTGTAGACATAAATACATAAATGTATACTGAAATGTGCACATATACAATATGGATACGTGTTACTAATCAAGAAAGTGGGTTATTTGGAAAGCTAAGGCAAGACTATTATTTGAAGCCAGGATTTTGAGAATATACTAGATAATATAATAAGGATCTCATTCTCTTAGTTAGGGTTACTATTGCTATGATGAAACACCATCACCAAAGCAACTTGGAGAGGAAAGCTTATGTTTCCCTATCATAGTTCATCAACAAAGGAAGTCAATACAGGAGCTCTGGTCTGACAGGGCAGGAACCTACAGGCAGGAGCTGATGCAGAGGCCATTGGCGGTGGTGGGCAGGGTCCGGGGTGGAGGGTTGCTCACTGGCTTGCTCCCATGGCTTGCCTTTGCTGGCTTTCATATAAAATCCAGTCAGTATCATCTGCCCAGCAGAGGCCTCACCCACAATGGGCTGGTCCTCCCCCAATCACTACCTAAGAAAATGCCCTAAAAGTCTGCCTATATCACTATCTTACTGAGGCATTTTCTCAACTGAGGCTGCCTCCTCTCCAGTGACATTAGCTTGCATTAAAATGACATAAACTAGCCAGCACATAATGTTCAAAAATAAAAAAGAATTACAAGAATACTAAGAAAGTGAATTCTAGAAGCCAATGGTTAACAGAGCACAGTGGACACAGTGAACACATCTCTTATGCATTAGGATGAATCTCTTAGGCATGCATAGAGAAGTAGTAGAGCTGGGTCATACAGTAGTCTACTTTTTAGTTTTCTGAAATGTCTCTGACCTCCACAGTAGCTACAGCAGTTTGCATTCCCACCAGACAGTAACTCACAGTTCCCTTCCATACATCTCACCAACATTTATTGTCTAGTTTTGTTTTTTTTATTAATATTAGCTATTCTGGTGGCATGTAGTGTTTACAACTTTTTGTGTATGTAACACAATAATTCTTAAAGAATAAGAGCTCATATTTGAGAAAGAACTGGATAGGAAGGGGGAAGTTGGAGGGGAATGATGTAAATATAGTACTCATGAAGTTCTCAAAACCTTAAAAAAATAACTTAAAAAATAGTGGCAATGACCTCATCTATTACACTAGGAAAAAGTACAGAAGTATTTCATGCTAAAGGATATGAGAGGTTAAATTTTGCAGCACAGTATACAGTTAACTGGACTAAGAAATTTCAGACCTCAGCAAGCAGGGACAGCATCTGGTGCATGTGCCACAGGTGGCAGCTATCTCCTGGAAGCACTGTGCTGATTTTAGGAATATGTGCAGAAACAGCCACTTTCCCGGGGCTTCGCTCAGCAAAGGGCTACATTTAACTTTTTGGTTTTTACTTGAACAAGAAACATGTTTTCTACAATGTAAAAGCCACAAGTTCCTTTTTCATTCAGTGAAATCTGAGAAAACACTATTCAGCAACTTTTTTTTAAATCACACAAAAAGCTCCTTAAGATATGCTTAACTGGTTCAAAGTATTTTATCAAAATTGTAAAAGAAAAAGAACAGATCCTTGCATTAGCCTTCCGATCCTATGAGCAAGTGAAAACAATAAGATGGAGAAATGAGAAAAACTTGAAGCCAGGCATGAAAAACCCCAGCACTCCGGAGGTGGAAGTGGGAGGATCAAGAGTCTGAGGCCAGCCTCAGCTACACAGCAAATGTGAGGTCAGCCTGCTCTACATGACCCCTGTCTTAAAAACCAACAACAAAGGACAGACTGTTCAATTGCCCATACCTTAGTACAGGAAAAGGTAAGAAGAAAACTTTCTTAAATAGTTCTAACAGCTCCTACATGGTTTTTAAGTAGTCTTTCTACCACAGCCCAGGTTGACTCTACATTCCACTCAAACATGAAGCATATTCTAGCCACTGTGCTTTATCACCCAATCTTAATAATTTCACCAAGAAATGACAATCAATGAAAACCTAAAACCAAAATATTTATTTACTATTATACATGGGGCTGAGATGACTCATGTGTCAGAGCCCTTCCAGTGCAACCCTAGGGACTCCAGGACTTCAGATCCCCAGAAGGCACCACAGGGCAAAGAGGCACAGTGGTCCTGATGTAATTCCAGCCATAGAAGACAGAGACAAGGGATTACCAGAACAGGCTGGCCAGAGAGACCAGCAGAATCACTGAGTTCTGACTGGCACGTTCAGACAAATCTGGACAGTTTAGCACTGTAAGAAAAAATAGGCCTTCTACAGCAGTTAGCAAGGAATTTAGAGCTCTCTGTTAGCAGCCATGTGAGGAAGACATGGTGGAAGCTAAAATCAACTCCAATCAAGCCTTGACTGCAGCTTTGGCCAATAATTTGGTCTGCAACTTCATTAGAGACCCTGAGTCTCCTTAATGTTAATGCTATCCTCCTTACTCAAAGGGATTTCTATGCATTTTTTTTAAATGGCACGTTTTCAAAATACTAAATCACCATCAACCAAGAAAAGAATGAAAGTTTGCTTCGTTCCTATTAAAGCCAACACTTTCACCTCTCCCTTCTCCACCACTCTGCACAGTAATTTTCTATTTGCATGACATAATTTATAACAATCTTCCCAGACAGCGCTAAGGATACACTAGAAGTCAACAGTGACAGAATTTACAAAGATGGAGATCATGTTTATCAGGGAGTCGGTAGCTTTGAAGTGTAGAGATATATCCAGGCATAAAAGAATTTAAGGAGTAAATCTACTTTGGTCCTATCTGACAAGGTCACGAAATAAAAACATACAAAGTTTATGCAATACATTCCTCTCAAATATCACTATATTCAAAGTTATAATAACAGTTCCTGTTCTTTGCTATTGATTTTAAGAGGAAATACTGACTTTATATCTGTCACTCTCTGCTTGGCCTTGGTGAATGACTAATTAAACAGTTTATATTAGACCATCCTAAAACCCTAGTCTGAGATTCAAATTGTTTCCTCCACTGCACACCTAAAATATAGTAACCTGAGGCTAAGGATATGGATAAAGCACCTGCTAAGCAAGGATAGAGACCTGAGTTCAGATCACTAGGAAGCACGTAAAATGCTAAATGCAGTAGTGTACATCTGTAAGCTAAGTGCTGGGATCCAGAGCATCCCCATGAACACTGGCCAACCAGTGTAGCTAAAACACGTCTTCCAGGTTCAGTGAGAGACTGTCTCAAAAACTGATGTGGAGCACAACAGAGAACAGTTGACATCAATGTCTGGCCTCCACATGTGCATGGGAGCACACATATGTGAGTATATACTCACAGAGATTAATTAGAACACAATGCTTTTCCACAACCCCAAATCTAACAAATATATGTCAGTTATTATAGCTCTCATGAGCAAAATGATGATATATATGTCCCTCTGTATCTTATCTTATGTCCCTTTCATAAACTCATCATATGAGAACAATTCTTTTTAATTCAAATGTTATGAGCAGTTTCATAATGCATACTTCTTACACCTAAAAATATTTTTGCCAAACAAATGTCAGCTGACTAATGCCACTACGACAAAACATTCTCTCTGTCATCCTCGTCACACGCCATCCATGTACACGCTTATAATGTGTTTCCAATGACTACAAAGTGCAGAGGCACCCAGGGATTCCTAGAATCAAGTGTGAGGCAGTTCATGAGCAGAGTGGACACATGATTGGCTACACTTAAAAATAATGACATCATTCAAGAACAAAATTTGTAAATGTATTTCTTCTATTTCATGTCCTCAAGAAAAGGATATACTCCAAAATGTTCTGTGATTCAGAGAATGGCAAAGTATTTATGATAAGGTTAAAAAGAATATATAAAATTTTAAGAAAAATTAATGTGAGGTTAAGGAAAAGCCACCAGGATAATACTTTGGGAGAAATAGATATTAAAATACTAGAGCTTGAACTTTTATAAAAGGAAGGAAGATTTACACATATAACTATACTTCCAGTTTTGGCAGGGTACTTGTGGGAGGGGGAGCATGCTGTGGACCCGACCCATTGCTCTGTGCAAGCTAGACAAGTGCTTTAGTAATGAATGCACCCGCAGCCCAAGGGAACTCATTTGATTACTTCACAAGGAGCATGTTTTCAGTTTTCAGTTTTCTAACAGTGTTAGGTATGGAACCTGGGGTCTCAAGCATGCTGTGGAAGCCCTCTTCCACACTGAACAAGATCCTGCACCCTAGAGTTACAAATATAGCATTCATGTGGATTCTATTTTATGTTGTAGTGGCTTCTACAACAGAAGTGCATTTGTAATGTGTTTTATAGGTTCTCTGTGGATTTCTTGAGACACCATAAGATGCAGTGAAAAGTAACTGATTCAAATATCTGGATATTTGAAAGCCAAGAAGAAGCCAGGGTTACTGACCACAAAAGAAGAATTCACAAAAAAAAAAAAAATCACTTATTTTCCAAGAAAGTTAGTAGTATTTATATGAAACACAATTAACTGAAATGTCATTTTTTCAAATTTGAAATGTTAAATACATACATTATTTTTGAATTTCCACAATTCAGCTCTCAGGGACAACTCATACTTGATAATAAGCAATCTACACCAAACTCACTGTAAAGACTACCGCAGACTGAGTGGATGGAAACAGTATCCTGACCTGTAGAGCAGACCATCTCTCTATCTTAAGCAATCCTCAGATAAGCCCAGAATGTTTTTAAAAGAATGGGCAGCTAGTCTACCTTATCAAATTCTGGAGATATGCTATACATTCCTTGCTTTATTACTATCATAAAATTAATCTTTCAAAAATCGCAAACTTAATATAGACCATGAAGTTCTCAGGTTTAGCCAATGTGATATAATGTCCTTGCTCTGCATGAATGTGTCAGGTTCAATGTACATGGGAACAGAAATAATCCCAAAATAATAGAGAAGGCTCCCATGTCAAGGAACTGGGAACATTACCATGATAGCACACTCACTTTTTTTTTCCAGCAAATAGCAGCAATAACTTGTATTTTCTAAAAGTTTCACAATGTCAAAAATCAGAAATATAATTCACAGAGCCTAAAAAGCAATTTGAATAAAAACAGGGTATAAATGATATTTTTCAAACTATTAAAGAGATCAAAGGTTGAAGAACCAATATTGAGAAAGGTGTGAAAATATTTTCTTAATATATGATATGCAATTAGTCTTAACTCTCAGAAAGGTGATTTGTAATAGCAACTTTTGAAAAGTATCTATAACCTTTGACCTAGCAATTCTTCCTCCGGGTATTTCACCCAAGAATATACAAACATACCTGTGTAAATTCACAAAAGTATTAAATGCACTATTAATAAAAAAATGAAATATTTCAGATAACCCAAAGGTTTACCAAAACAGAATAAACAAATAAATTACGGTGTATCTGTACTACATAATACAAGTTAAAAGAATACAACACCATTCTTAATAAGGAACAGACTGAACTACCATACCGAGTACCTAGGAAGACATCCCTGACTCACATCATGTGAAAGAAATATATTATGCAGCCTCTGTGCTCATTATAGTAACTATCAAAGCAAGCACATGCTTCCTACAGTGCCATGCATGCATATACATGGAGAAGAAAACACTTCAAAAGAATACAAGCTCACACTGTCCACAGTGCTTTGGGTCAAGAGGAGAAAAGAAATAAAGGAAACAAATTTTACCTTACACACTTCCATGCACTTTGAAACTTTGTCAGGTAGCAGGTTTCAATAATTTCAACAATGCTATGGAAGTGTTAAAAGACAAGGGGATATGATGGAGAAGATAAACACAAAAGGGAGAGTTAATTTTTTTTTTCTAAACCTAAATTCAAATCAGCTCCAATAACCTAGAAAAGCCCCATGACTTAGACTTTGTTATCAAGGCCTCTGCACAAGGTTGGAAGGGACAAGGACACTGCAAGGATCGCAGGGGCACTGACACCCTCTCTGCAGCACCCAAAGAAACATCCACCCACACTGTGCCCTGTAGGGGCTGATAGGTTAATATAAGTTAGATTTAGTGACTACCTAAGTTTCTGATACAGTCTCTTAATTCGGGGCATGAAGAAGAACTGCTGTGAGCAATTAGCTTATCAGCTTATGGATGAAGTCAGGTGAAATGAGGGGAGTCTCTTTGGACTGAAAAACAAGGTTGAAGCCAGGTGAAACAAGGAAAGACTTTATGACCTGGCATTGCTTTCAACTGCTAAGTGGGCAGAGCCCAAATTAAGCTGAAGCAGGTGGAACAAGGAGTGATCCTATTTAAGGACAAGTGGATGAGCCCAGAGAGCTGCGTGCTAAGGGCCCCCGATATGAGAGAGCTCCGAGAGTCCTGCTGGAGAAAGTTCTGGTAGACCAATGGCCAGATCTCCCTGAGGCAGAAGGAAGCTGGTGAGCAGAGAAAGCCTCAGCAAGACAGCAAAAGGCCAAGGACTAAACCCTGTGGCTCAGCTTTTGCCTAGAGGGGTTTGACCTGTCCGAACAGTGGCCTGAACGGAACTGTGGCCAGCTTTAAAGACTGAGGCAGAACGGCAGAGTTGCTGATACGAAGGAAGTAAGGTGGCCTACAGACGCTGAGGTCTCCCAGAGAGAAGAAAGACTCAAGCCTTATTTAAAGTGAGACTTCGATAGCCAATTTACCCTGACGAACCTGCGTCTGAGCTATTCCAGAAAAAGGACTGCTAAGTGCGTTAAAGAGTCTACCCCCGAGACTGGTTTCCTGACGACTGAGGACCTGCCCCAGAGACTGTATCATTCTAAAAGGTTATGAAAGTAGTTGTTATGATTATGGTCCAAGAGAATACACTCAAACTGGTCAATTCTGTAATTTTGGCTGGGAATGAACAGCCTTGTTAAGAAAAATACCATGTAGAACAAACGGAAATCACTTATGCTAAACAAAAACATATAAAGACAACATCAACTGAACTTAAAAGTGTAATATATTCTAATAAAGTTTAAATATGAATGGCTGGGAAATAATTTGCACCCTATAAGATGTAAGAATGAAGGGTGAAGGAATCTTAGTTGTTTAATCACAAAAAGAAGTTGGTGAAACAGCTACACATTTTGGTGACTAGACATTTATAAACAAATTTTTAAAAAAGAAAAAAAGCAACTTTGTAGTCTGGTCAAAAAAAGAATATAACAATCTTTGCAATCTAAAATTATAAAACATCATCAAAAGAATCACCACAAAATACTCTAAGTGCAAAGCAAATTAAACTTGAAACAAAGGCATGCAAAAGCACACAGCGCACACATACTCAGTATATTTGGGCAGTCTTACTACACTTGTAACAACAAACCACATTCTGTGGAGCTCAAAGCCAGAGTGGCTTGAGGAGCTGGGGTGGTGACAGTTAGGAGAACCTCAAGACTCCACAAGCATGTGAGAAAGGGAACACATGTGCTACAGCAGTTCAACAGGATGTGTAATTCCAACCCAAGCACAGAACTCTGTGGCATGCTTTAACTACATCTCCATGCCCTGATTCCATCTCACGTGAACGCATTAACCAGAAGGTTAGTGGACTTGGTATACATACTTTCCACTGCTAAACCTAGTGATCTATTACTGTTTACTTCAGAGCATTTCTGTGAAGTTCTGCTATAGAACCTCTGGCATCTGTTGTAGCTGTCTGACGGAGATAAAGCATAGAAGTTTTATGAACCGACTCTTACTGGCTTTGACTTATCCTAGGAAACACAAACCAAGCACTGACAGCACTAACCATTTCAAATCTAAACATCTGAAAATGTGCAAGAACCCAAGAGGATGAATTATTCTTTTATTTTCCCCCAGTACTGAGAATACAGTCTAGGACTTCGTGCATGCTAAGCAGAGGTTCTACCACTGGACTCTTTCCAGAGCGTGTGTGTGTTTTCTATTTGAAAGAGGTCTAAATTGCCTAGGCTGACTCTGAACTAACTTAACTCTGTATGTAGCTTAGGTTGGCAATGAACTTGCAATCAAACAGCCTCATCCTCCAAAGTAGCTGAGATTGCAGGCTGCGCAACCAGGCCTGACTTAGTTATTAAATGCATGAGCATCTGGACAGACTGTTATTTTGCCTAAGACTTATATAACTATAAATTATAAAGTTACAGTATTCATACTATGATACAGAATTAACTATATTCTTCAACACATGTGTAAATTTATTTTGACTTAATTATTCTCTTGCTGTAAGCACTTTCTATTAATTCTTACTTCGTAATTATAAATCAAAAAGTGGCATATGACTAAGTACACAAGATGAATTTAGAATATCTTGTCTTTCAGACACATCACAGGATCATATCATAAGAATTTAGGAACTAACTTAGAGAAGCTTCCCCTGGCCAGGAAAGCCCAATTATTCATCAAGAACCACAGACTGAATAGGACACAAAGTATACTTCAATCTGCAACTTCATAACAACCTTTTCTCCCCCTGGCCTTTTTTTTTTTTAATGCCTTTGTATACCTGTATCTTTATTCTATTTTTTATTAATTTATTTATTCAAGTTAAATCCTGATCGCAACCCCCTACCTCCTCCCCATCAACACACCTTCTTCCCCATCTCCCTCCACTCCTTCTCAACACACCACAGTTCATTAAGTCGCATCAGGGCTAAGAACATCCTCTTCCACTGTGGCCAGACAAGGCAACCCAACTGGGATAAAGTGTATGACAAACAGTCAATAGAGTTCATGTCAGGGACAGCCCCGATTCACTTGCTAAGGGATCTGCATACAGAGCAAGCTGCCTATATTCAGGGAGCCTAGGTCCAGTCTATATATGCTTTTTGGTTGGTGTTTCAGACTCTGTAGGCCCCCAGGGGTCTAGATTAGTTGACTCTATTGGTCATCTTGTGGAGTTCTTGTCCCCTGCAGACCCCTCTATTCTTCCTCCCTGTCTTCTACAAGTCTCGCTGAACTCCACCTAATGTTTGGCTCGGTGTCTCAGCATCTATTTCAATCTACTGCTGGTGTGGTCTCTCAGAGGATAGTTATGCTAGGTTCCTGTCTTCTTTGGGACTGTGGGTTGTAGGACAGCATAACAACCTTTTTTAAACCTCCTATTATTGAACTATGAATGATGTTGTATAACAACTTTGAATAGAATTAAAGAGTTTTAAGATGTCAGTTCATCATTTCCAGTAGTGGCAAACAAGGAAGAATAATTAAGACTTTATCATCGTGTATTTTCACATGAAAGGCACACAAAAAGGAATGAATCCCTTTCCACAAGTATTCTAACTAAAAAAAAAAAGAAAATCTCTATTTTTCATTTCTAATAAACGTCCTGACAGGAACGGTCATCAGTCATTGCTGACAAGACAAACAAAGTCAACTACAGATTATGTAACTCGATGTGGAAGCAAACAAAACCAACTGTGGAACAGTGTTTCTGGGAAAAGAAAAAAAAAACCCTCACTGCTGGATTTAATCAAGCTATCACATCTATTATTGACTTTCAGAAAACACAAACAACAATATCAAAACAAAACAAAACCACCCAGGCAACAAATGCCACAGGGATCACTACAGCCAGACTATGAGAAACTTTACAATCTCATTTCTTCAATAAATAAATTTCTACTAAGATAGAGAGAGGAAGGGAAGGGAATCTAACCAATGAGAAACTGAGTTTAAGATGTGTTCAACCATCTGGAATGTAGGCCCTTGTTTGGATTCTGATTTTAACAAACTATAAGGAGAAGAGAGAGAAGCAGAGGCATGAAACTCATTACAGGGCGCTGATACTACTGAATGGGAGTTTTGTGGCTTTACGGGTGTTTGGGGGGTCATGGGTGGTTGTTGTTTGTTTGCTTTGGTTTTTTTGCTGGTTTGCTCTTTGCTGCTGAGGACTGAACCCATGCCTCAGGCATGCCAAGCACACAGCTCTACCACAGACCAACACCCCTAGCGAGGAGTTTTATGTGAGAAAATGACAGTGTTTATACTTTTAAAAAAGAGAGTCCTCATCATTTAATGGCACAGACTGTTTTGAGTAATGCAAATTGCTTCAAAATAACTGTGGGTATGTCCGAGGAATGCAGTTGGGGATACAGACATAACACTGACAATAAGATGGTAATGATTACAGCCAGATTCCTATGACTTTGGGATAATTATCCTCTATATAATTTATAAATATAAAAAATCTCATAAATAAAATTAACTGAAATATACTTTCAAAATATAGGAAATAGCACGTAAAATGTCATTTTAGCAGACAAGATTGACAGGGGATCCAAGATGGCGGCGGCCGGCACGGATGTATTTTGATTTCCGGGTCAACAGTCACAAGGCGACAAGTGTTGCAGGACGCTGTACAAAGGGCACGACCCCTTCTAAATCTCACCCAGCTACACAGGGACCACAGACGATGCCTGGGCAGGACCCCCCTTCCAACTCTCGGACACGCTAGGAAGCCTCTGGACCCGGGAATCTGGATAACCCATCCTCCGAAAAGGAGAAATCCCCAGTAAATTCCAACCTAATACCCAGCCGGCAGATTCAGAAACCACGCAGAGATAATCCCCACCCTGCTGGGCACTCCCAGGTCTCACACAGACGATCCAATTATCTGGGAAAGGTTGCGACCCTTGGAAGTGAAGTAGCTCCACTGCAAAGCACCTTCAGATCCCAGTCTGTGACATCACTGGCCAGCTTCCAAGCCTCAGGAGCAGCAAGGCTATTGGAGCTGAACTGCAGATTTACCCCCTACAGGAACCAACCACAGGCAAACTGTAAGATATTTGAAACTGTCCTATATGGAACTTTTGTACAAGTAAGGGCCCTTCCGGCAGGGAATCAGAGCTTACTTGTGCACAGCTCCGCCACCTGAATTAATTAGGTCCCCACCTGGGAGACGGGACTGAATGACTCACCTTATAGGGGTGGAGTAAGGCAACTCCTACAAGACAGTGCCCCCTTTGGACCCAAGTCCAGAAGACAGCAAAATAAAAAAAAATTCCACATGGCCAGAGGCCAGAGACAAAAAAAAAAAACATAGTGAAATGTCTCCAACAAAAGAAAGCAAGACTATTCCGTCCAGCCCAAACCACCTCACCACAACTGAAACACATGAAAACGATGACAATTCTACATTATGGAAAGTGATAAAGTCCCTTCAAGAAGAACTTAAAACTATGAAGGAATTCAAAGAAGCCACAATTCTACAAGTCAAAACAACGAATACCATCATTAAAGAGCTCCAAGCCAAGGTGACCCAGCTTGAACAGGAAAAGGATAAAGCAATGAAAGATCTCCAGACAAAAACAAGCAAACTGGAGAAGGAAATGTACAAAACAAACACTACCATTCAAGACATGAAAATAGAAATGGAAACAATAAAGAAAACACAGTCAGAATTAAAAGAGGAAATGGAGAATCAAGAGAAGAGAACAGGAACTACGGATGTGAGTATGAAAAATTGGACACAAGAGATGGAAGACAGGATCTCAGGCATGGAAGATTCGATGGAAGAAATCAGTACAACATCCAAAGAAAATGAGAAGGCTAAAAAATCTTTCACCCACAACATCCAAGAAATCAAGGACTCAATGAAAAGACAGAACCTAAGAATTATAGGCATAGAGGAAAGAGAAGACTCCCAACTCCATGGTCCAGGAAATATCTTCAACAAAATCATAGAAGAAAACTTCCCAAACCTAAAGAAAGAGATGCCAGTAAATATCCAAGAGGCTTACAGAACGCCAAACAGATTAGATCAGAAAAGAAACTCCTCTCGCCACATAATAATAGAAACTCCAAATGTAGAGAACAAAGAAAGGATATTAAAAGCTGTAAGAGAAAAAGGCCAAGTCACATACAATGGCAGACCCATCAGAATCACACCTGAATTCTCAGAAACTTTAAAGGCTAGAAGGGCCTGGATGGATGTCCTACAAGCCCTGAGAGAACATAGGTGCCCAGCCAGACTACTATACCCAGCAAAACGCTCTATCAACATAGAAGGAGAAAACAAGATATTCCATGACAAAATCAAATTCAAACAATATCTCCTCACAAACCCAGCCCTACAGAAGATCCTAGAAGGAAAATTCCAACACAGAGAAGATAACTACACCCAAGAAAACAGAGGAAATAGAAACCTCCACAGCAACTAAACAAAAGAGAAACACAAGACAGCCAGCTATACCAAAATAATGGGAAATAACAAACCCTGGTCACTAATATCCATCACCATCAATGGACTCAACTCGCCAATAAAAAGACACAGACTTACAGACTGGATCCATAAACAACACCCATCTTTTTGCTGTATACAAGAAACACACCTCACTATTGAAGATAAACACTACCTCAGAGTAAAGGGCTGGGAAAAGGTCTTCCAAGCAAATGGACAAAGGAAACAAGCTGGAGTATCCACCCTAATATCAAACAAAATAGACTTCCAATTGAAGTTAATGAAAAAAGACAGAAAAGGGCATTATATACTCATTAAAGGAAATATCCACCAAGAGGTCATCTCAATATTGAACATCTATGCCCCAAATACAAAGGCACCTACATTTACAAAAGAAACGCTTCTAAAACTTAAATCGCACATCGATCCAAACACTTTAATACTGGGAGACTTCAACACCCCACTCACAACTATGGACAGATCATCAAGACAGAAGACAAGCAGAGAAATAATGAGTCTAACAGACATCATGAACCAAATGGACCTAACAGATATCTACAGAACGTTTCACCCAAACACAAAAGAATATACCTTCTTCTCAGCACCTCACGGAACCTTCTCCAAAATCTACCATATAGTTGGATACAAAGATAGCCTCAACAGATACAAGAAAATTGAAATAACCCCTTGTATCTTATCAGACCACCACGGAATAAAGCTGGACTTTAATAGCAAAAGAATCAACAGAAAGTCTACACTTACATGGAAATTGAACAACTCTTTACTAGATGACCACTGGGTCAGGGAAGAAAGAAAGAAGGAAATCAAAGACTTCTTAAAATCCAACAAAAATGAAGACACAACATACCCAAACCTATGGGACACAATGAAAGCTGTGCTACGAGGAAAGTTCATAGCACTAAGTGCCTTCAAAAAGAAAATTGCGACAGCTCATATTAGCGAATTAACAGCTAAACTGGGTGAATTGGAAAACAAAGAAGCAAACACTCCCAAGAGGAGCAGAAGGCAGGAGATCATCAAACTTAGGGCTGAAATCAACAAGTTAGAAACAAAAAGATCTATACAAAGAATCAATGAAACCAAGAGTTGGTTCTTCGAGAAAATCAACAAAATAGACAGACCCTTAGCCAAATTAACTAAAAGACAGAGGGAGAAAACACAAATCAACAAAATCAGAAATGAAAAGGGTGAAATAACAACAGACATTGAGGAAATCCAGAGAATATTTGGATCCTACTTTAAAAATCTATACTCCACCAAATTTGAAAACTTAAGTGAAATGGACAATTTTCTTGATAGATTCCACCTACTGAAGCTAAATCAAGATCAGATAAACAGATTAAACATCCCTATAACCCCTAAGGAAATAGAAACAGTCATTAAAAATCTCCCAACCAAAAAAAGCCCAGGGCCAGATGGCTTTAGCACGGAATTCTACCGGACCTTCAAAGAGGACCTAACACCAATACTTTTCAAACTCTTTCACCAAATAGAATCTGAAAGAACACTGCCAAACTCATTCTACGAGGCCACAATCACCGATTCCTAAACCACACATAGGCCCAACAAAGAAAGAACTTCAGACCAATCTCCCTCATGAACATAAATGCAAAAATATTTAATAAAATACTAGCAAACCAAATTCAAGAACACATCAAAAGTATCATACACCATGATCAGGTAGGCTTCATCCCAGGGATGCAGGAATGGTTCAACATACGAAAATCTATCAACGTCATTCACCATATAAACAAGATGAAAGAAAAAAAACACATGATAATCTCGCTAGATGCAGAAAAAGCATTTGACAAAATCCAACACCCATTCATGCTAAAAGTTCTGGAGAGAACGGGAATACAAGGGCCGTACCTAGAAATAATAAAGGCAATATACAGCAGGCCAGTGGACAACATCAAAATAAATGGAGAGAAACTTGAAGCATTTCCTCTAAATTCAGGGACAAGACAAGGATGTCCACTTTCACCATATCTCTTCAATATAGTACTTGAAGTTCTTGCTAGAGCAATAAGACAACTAAAGGATATCAAGGGGATAAACACTGGAAACGAAGAAGTCAAATTATCCCTATTTGCAGATGATATGATAGTATACATAAGCGACCCCAAAAATTCCACCAGGGAACTCTTACAGCTGATAAACACCTTCAGCAAAGTGGCTGGATAAAAAATTAATTCAAAAAAAATCACAAGCCCTTCTTTATACAACAAACAAATGGGCTGAGAAATTATAAGGGAAACAACCCCCTTCACAATAGCCACAAACAACATAAAATACCTAGGGGTAACTCTAACCAAGCAAGTAAAGGACCTGTACAACAAGAACTTCAAGCCCTTGAAGAAAGAAATGGAAGAGGCCTTTAGAAGATGGAAAGATCTCCCATGCTCATGGATAGGTAAGATCAACATAATAAAAATGGCCATCCTACCAAAAGCAATATATAGATTCAACGCAATTCCTATCAAAATACCAACACAATTTTTTATAGACTTGGAAAGAGCTAGTCTCAATCTCATATGGAACAACAAAAAGCCCAGAATAGCTAAATCAATCCTGTACAATAAAAAAACATCTGGAGGTATTACCATCCCAGATTTCAAGCTGTACTACAGAGTAATAGTTGTAAAAACAGCATGGTATTGGTATAGAAACAGACCAGTGGATCAATGGAATCGAATTGAAGATCCAGACATAGACCCACACACTTATGGCCACCTAATTTTTGACAAAGAAGCCAAAACGGCACAATGGAAGAAGGACAGCATCTTCAACAAATGGTGCTGGTCCAACTGGATGTCCATTTGTAAAAGAATGAAGTTAGACCCATACTTATCACCTTTTACAAAACTTAAGTCCAAGTGGATCAAAGACCTTAACATAAGGCCGGTCACACTAAATCTACTAGAAGATAAAGTGGGAGAAACCCTCGAACTCATTGGCACAGGCGACAACTTCCTGAACAGAACACCAACAGCTCAGGACTTGAGATCAACAACCAATGAATGGGACCTCATGAAACTGAAAAGCTTCTGTAAGGCAAAGGACACTGTCATTCGAACAAAACGGCAGCCTACAGAGTGGGAGACAATCTTCACCAACCCCACATCTGACAGAGGGCTAATATCCAAAATCTACAAAGAACTCAAGAAATTAAATGCCAAGAAACCAAATAATCCAATCAAAAAATGGGGGACAGAGCTAAATAGAGAATTCACAAAGGAGGAATCCCTAATGGCTGAGAGACACTTGAAGAAATGCTCAACATCCTTAATCATCAGAGAAATGCAACTCAAGATGACTCTGAGATTCCATCTCACACCTGTCAGAATGGCTAGGATCAAAAACTCAAATGACAGCACATGCTGGTGAGAGTGTGGAGGAAGGGGTACCCTACTCCATTGCTGGTGGGAATGCAAGCATGTGCAACCACTATGGAGGTCAGTCTGGTGATATCTTAGAAAACTTGGAATAGCTCTACCTCAGGACCCAGCCATACCACTTTTGGGTATACATCCAAATGCCTCTTCATGGAATCATAAGGAAGTCTCCTCATCTATGTTTATAGCAGCTTTATTTGTAATAGCCAGAAACTGGAAACAACCCAGATGTCCCTCAACTGAAGAATGGGTTAAAAAACTGTGGTACATCTACACAATGGAATATTACTCAGCTATCAGAAACAATGAAATTATGCAGTTTGCAGCCAAATGGATGGAACTAGAAAAGCTCATCCTGAGTGAACTAACCCAGACTCAGAAGGACACATATGGCATCTATTCACTTACAGTAGGATTTTAGCTATATAGTAGAAGGTATCGATCCTACAACTAACACACCAAAGGGAACTTGGACATAGACTTCTTATTTTTAATTTTTATTTTTTATTTATTTTTTATATATTAGTTATATTTTTTCTATTTTTTAGTCTTTTTTATCTATTGTACGCTTATTGATTTGTTTGTTTAGTAGTTCTCTCTCCCGGGCAACGAGACACTTTTCACTGATGGTACTGCTTCGTAGATCCCCAATGAATGAAGAGGCTGTTGGCCCTCATACGACCTCTCAACTGAGGTGAGGTACTGTTATATAAGGACACCCCACCCCAGAGAAATGGGATGGAAGGGTTAGGAGGTAAAGAAAAAAAATGAAATGTAATGTTTTGGCCTTTTACTACTAACTGTCATAAACTGTTTCGGATAATTAAGAAATGCAAACTAATGGTTATGCAAGCCGGTCATTCTGTTAGGTACTATGACAGCCTATTATAGTTACTTGCTAAGCTAGTCAGAAATAAACCTGCTAAGAGACAAGCAACATCTGCTTACCCTAATATAAGAGATAGATAGGGCCTCTTCAAAAACCTCAAGAGATCTGCAGAATATGGCAAAGATGTTTTCGTAACTTTAGATTTTTTTTTTATATCAAGACATATCAATTCCTGACAGCACCCCCTATTCTCCTCCAAGTAGAAGATGAGCATCGAAGAATCTCCAGTGGGAGATGATTGAATTAGTCACAAGCCTATCTCTTGGTAGGAAAAGCCCCTTGCTCCAACTGTAGACAGAATGCTGTCCAAAAAGGACAAAACCTGGAAGCAGATAAGTCGACAGCCTAGCTCTGCCAAGACAGGCTAGGTAAGTCCTTCATAACCCCTGCTCTACAATCAATGTCTGTCAGAGAAGCGGGGCCAAACGACTGAAGAGCGATGCTGTAATGTATGGAGAGAAAATGGGAACTGTCCAGGCAGCCACTGGTATGTCATTTCTTAGTTTGGGAAGCTGCAGACCCTGTACTTCCTATAAAATCAGATATATTTATCCCTCTCAGGTCTCTGAGGTGATTGAAGAACAGATAGATAGAGTCTCATAATTAAATTTTGAGTTGTTTAGGAGTCAAGAGAGTATTATACATCTAAGAAGATACTTTTAAAATTGTGTTGCAATTAGTATGAATGTTGAGTCAGTTATAGAACTTTAAACTCATGGAGATGGTTAGATAGTAGAATGTTAAAGTCAGGTACCAAATATATAAGGACTGGTCATTGGGAATGTACGTTAAGCCATATAACCCTCATAACTGTGGCCTAATTCCCTCTGTTGTACTGTATTGTATTTATTATTATAAGACAAAGACCCATTTGTTGGACTGAAAGGGGAAACTATAGGGGGAAATAAGATATATCTTAAACTTAAAAGAAAAAAAAGGAAGAGGATGGGGGGGTTGAGGGTGGGAGGGTGGGACTGGAGGGGCAATAGGGAGGGGACTGCGATTGAGATGTAACTTGAAGAAATAAAAAATAAAGGAAAAAAAGATTGACATATTCACTTTTAATGTATGTTATCACCTGCATCTTGAGTATATCAATACTTGAAAAGCCAATGTTTGCTTTCAGGCATGCTTAATAATTCTGGCATCCCTGGCATGGAACTTGAAGCTACAAATTTAAAGTAATAAACACAGAAAGTACAATAGCTTCCCATATATAACATGTGGACAGACAGACTGACCCAAAACTTTCCCAGAGGTTCTGATGAAAGGACAAAGGGAACTTTAGCTCTGTAGGCATTGACTTGGCAAGGCTAGTCTGGGGTTAGAATCAGGGACTCACGGGATTCAAGGCTGCAGCTTCTAGGGACCCAACTCTTTTCCCTGGGTTGTGGATACCAGTCTGAAGGCAGCTGTGTCTAAGGTATCCCTTGTTCTCTTTGCCAGCATTATCTGACTTAGCTCTTCATTAATCTTGGCCAATTTTTTTCCCTACATATAGTATATATGATGATGTACTTCTTAATACACTTGCTTGCCATAAATCATCAGTTTATTTAAGACCTCTTGATCCCAGATAATGTTTTCATCTTTATTTCTCATTTCTGGTCCTCCTACTTAATACTTCAGTTTGGGATCCTTATTCCTGCTGTATTAGGTCAATAACACATACATATAGGAACACATATACATATACAACTTCAAAAACACTCAAAGGAAGAGAAACAACTAATCAGTACCATAAACTATACTTGAAGACGACACTATGTGTCATTTCTGTACTTTAATAATGTGCACACCACAGAAATTCCATGAACATATGGACTAAACTAGTGGCTCTCACCCTTCTTAATGCAACCCTTCAATAAAACTGTCTCACATTGTGGGGACCCTACCACAAGATTAATTTCATTGCTACTTAATGATGGTAATTTTTCTACTGTTTTGAATCATAATGTATCTGAATGCAACCCCTGTGAAAGGGTCATTTGAGCCCCCCAAAGGGTTCGAGACCCACCTGTTAAGAACTGCTACACTAAAGAGTAGTGCTCTAAAACTCACTATTGAATTTATTTTCCTTTCAGAGATATAGTCAGTTCCTCTTTACTTTATAAAACTCTTACTGAAAACCCATTTCTCAAACAAAACTATACATGAATTCCTTATCGTGCATTTTACACAAAGCATATTCAAAGCCGTACCCCACTGAACTGAGAAAGCTTTGTTGAATAGCCCTAGAATTCAGGTAACACAGACAGGAAGAGGTTCTAAGCACCCAACGGTCTTTGTAGAGCACATAAGTGAGACCATGTCAATGATCAAAAGATCCTGATAAATTCACTGGATAAATTCACAAATAGCTCGTAAAATAAGTGTAACAGAAAAAGTCTGTGGTGAATAGGTATGGCCCCATAGACTAATGTGGTTAAATACTTGGCCACAGGGAGCTGCACTATTAGGAGGTGTGGCCTTGTCAAAGGCAGTATGTCACTGTGGAGGTGGGCTATGAGGTCTTGCATGTTCCAGCTATGCACAGTGCAGCACAGGGTCTCCTGTTGCTGCCTGGAGATCAGGATGGAGAACTCTCTCAGCTCCTTCTCCATGTCGGCCTGCATGCTGCCATGCCCATCATGAGGCTGAAGGAATAAGCCTCTGAAAAGGTAAGCCAGCTCCAATTTAATGTTTTCCTCTATAAGAGTTTCCACGGTTATGGTGTCTCCTCATACCAATAAAACCCTAAGACAAAGTCTCAATTTCTTTTTTTTTTAAATATTTTATTTATTTATTATGTATACAGTATTCTGTCTGCATGTGTGCCTGCAGTACAGAAGAGGGCACCAGATCCGATTATAGATGGTTGTGAGCCACCATGTGGTTGCTGGGAATTGAACTCAGGACCTTTGGAAGAGCAGACAGTGCTCTTAACCGCCAAGCCACCACTCCAGCCCCCTCAATTTCTTAAAATAACTTTCCAATAGTAAAAACACCACAACATACAATGCTGTCTGACGTCAGAAAATTATATAATATTTGAAAGATGAAGCAATTTTTTCTAATTAGAGAATCTTCACTGAACATGCTCTTAAAGCAGAAAGATTACACTCAATTTTTAAACAACGGTGTTTTATATAAAGTATATCACGTCAAAAAGCTCAGTGCTAATACCTACATTCCAGTCATCAAGGGAATCTGTCAAAAACATTTCATTTCATCATGTGACTCAACTGTTAAGAGATTTTTTTCTTTAAAAGTTTTTCCTCAACCAAATACCACATTTTCTCTTGCAGGTGGAATCTAGATTTTTTTTTTTTTTAGTTAATGTAAAGGGCTTTATTTGAGGAAAGGGAAAGAGTTGGTGGGAGGGGAGGGGAGAGAAAACAAGGTACTATGTGTGACTATGGTAAAGCACATTATATACAGGTCATAATGCAATCACATTTATTTGTAGAGTTAATATGCGAGAGTAAAATATTTTAAAATGGTTGCAGAATTAAAATCATTAGGATGTAAATTCCAACTGCCCTTCTCGTCAGTGAAGATCACTGAGGAACCTCAGTCTCAGTGATGTGTGATTTCCATCAGTTGACAAAATCTGACAACTACAATTCAGATACAATCTAGAGTTTTTCACTCCACTTACTAGTTTTCTCTTGTTGTCTTCCTGTAACGTCAACTCTATAGAAGCATGTTTGATAGAACTGAGAGCAATTAAGTCCTAATAGAAGCAATATAAAACTTTTGATGGAGGAAATTTTACATCAAATGACATAGCAGGGACAAATGCCAATTTTATTTAGAAAATATATGGCAGTATTCTATTTGACAAAGAAAAGTAGTTTTAAAATATTTAACAGTAAGTGTTTAAAAGAGAAACAGTATTGTTTTAAGCAAATATTTATGATAGGAAGCCACGTGTCATTCATCATCACCATTTGCTTGAATCTTAAACACAGTTTAAAATTACAATAATTTTCTTAAAAAATAAACAGACAAAAACCAAAAACAACCTACTTCCTAGAGCAAACATGATCTTCCATTAAGTGAAATAATCAATAGTAAACAGAAGACACTACCACCATATTAACATAAAAATTGTTTCCAAAATAAAACATTATGAAAGAAAAGCAGTAGAAATAGTTGCCTTGTCCTGGGTGCTGGAGATCTTCACAGACTCAAATTCCTGCTCACAAGCACTGTTTATCATATTCTACAACTCATAGTGAACTCAAGATTTAATGACTTACATCATTTATCTTAACAGGTGCAAACAATCAGTACAGCTTACACTCCAAAACCTGCATAGAAGGAAGCCAACAGCACAGAGGCAATAAACAACAAACACACAAACAAGAGAACACTAAAGTTTCCTTTTGTCCTCTTAAAGAGTTAATACAACAACATGAAGGCACACTGTTTCTACATACTATTAATGAGAAATAGGAGGCTAGGAAAATGGCTCAGTGAGTCAAACACTTATTGATTCCTAATGCCTGGGGACATCAATTTAAATCCCTAGCATCAGCTAAAATGCACAGTTGCCTCAGTACCATTACCTTTAACCCCAGATCTCAAGCGATAAATTAGGGGATCCTTGAAGCAAGCTGGATGGTTAAACTAGAGAAAACAGTGAGCTCTGGTTTCAAACGTAAAACTCTGCCTCCAAAAGCAAGGTGGAGACAGATCAAGGAGGACAGACATCCAACCTAAACTTCTATGGACACACACACACACATACTCACAAGTGTGTGTATAAATAAACATGCAAGGCACAAGTGTCTTGCATAACACACCATACACAATCAAAATATTTTAAAACCTTAAAATAAAATTTTACATTAAGAAAGTAAAACTTTCTTAACCTAGCCAGGCATGGTGGCACATGCCTTTAATCTCAGCACTTTGGAGACAGAAGCAGGAGGATCTTTGAGTTGGAGGCCAGCCTGGTCTACAAAGCAAGT
>CAJQZJ010013817.1:3665001-3705444 GCA_907164525.1 Lophiomys imhausi | reverse complement strand
GGGGGAGAGAGAGACAGGGGGAGAGAGAGAGGGGGAGGGAGAGAGAAGGTAAACCTTTTATTTGGGCACAGAAACTCAGTAAGCCAGTTGAATGGAAAGCCAATAAACAAATACAGCCAAACAACATTCCATATGTAAGTTCCAGTCTAAATTTCTATTTCTGGAAAACGCTTCCTAGGCCCTTTCTAATGATCAACTAAGAATGATGAGACTTGCTTCAGACACACTCTGTACACCGTATCTCTTTAAAAACATATCATCCTTGTTTGAAAAGAAACAACATTTTAACATCTAGAAATATGGAGCCAGGAGTAGGCAGGCAAGGTTCAAGATACTCAGTAAACAGATAGACTTCCTTGAGACCAAGAGTTATCAGCCTGGTCAATAAAAGGAGAGAGTGTTTCAAGGAAAAATAAAGAAAAGAGAGAAGGGAGGGGAATGGGAGAGAGAAATTGCAATGATTGTTTTCCCTAACGGAACTTTATAAAAATGGTCTCCTTAATCATGCTCACCAATCATCAAAACCCCAGAGGTTAAGAGCCAAGTGTTCCAATATTCCTTGCTAATACTTTTCAAGAATTTCATCTTTCCATTTTTTTTTTACTTCATTAACAGGAAAATACACTGTCTGCTGTTGGTTTTGACAAGTGCAATCAGTCATGTCCACTCCATCAGTATCAGTGACAATTCCCTCATAGTCCCAACTCCTTTCCTATCTTTTGTAATCAACCGTTCCCCAGCTCCAATCTCTGACAAACACTGCTCTGCTCTCCACATTAATCGTTTTTGTTTTGCAGAATGTCATATAAATTAACTCACAGGATATTTATCCTTGTGGGGTTCACTGAGTTTTATGAATCTGTAACTGCATGGCTTTCAGTCAAGTTGGGAGTTCTCAGCCATTACTTCCCCAAATATTTTTGCACAGCAGTCTTCATGTATGCTTTCTGGGTTTATCTTGTCACAGATGTTAGACCTTTTCCCTTTGTGCTATTTGTTTCATTCAGTCCCTTCCTCTTTATTGTTCAGATTACACAATTTCTATTCATCTTCCTTTGGACTCACTTTTCTTGTGATCTCCATTCTGACATAGAACTCACATGCTCAGTTTTTAGTTACTTCAGTTATTTTACTTTTTAATTATATATTTTCTAAGCGGCCCTTACACTTTCTGAGAACTCTAGTCTTTCATCTCAAAAGTGCTGCCCTGACTTCATGGCAGAATTCTAAACACTGTCTAAGGCCCTGTCTTACAATTCTATTATGACCGTAATCTCATGGGTAGCATATGCCAATTGGTCTATTTTGTGTAAAACTTCACGATCTTCCTTGTAGGTATGTCATAAAAGGTTAGTCTGTATCCTGGAGACTGCACTCTTACACTACTGGTCCTGTGGAAGAATATTAAGAACTGATTCACTACTGCTTTTGTTCTTAAACTTGAAATTGCCGTAGCCAATCAACTCCTATCAGGCTCAAAGAAAATGCACTCAGAGGCTATGATTTCATATCAGTTCACTGCCCAACTCTTTCAGTGCTGCTCGTTGTAGCCTCATATGTGACTGCTAAGGTGAAAAATGAGCAAGGACCAGGGAAGACTAACTATACTTCAGCTCAGCTTTTCAACTCTGCATTATATTTGCTGCGATAAATTCCACACATGCTCAGCTCTGGGATAAGTCTGGTAATTTACAGATAGATTAGGTCATCATTGTATTCTACCTCCTTTCTCTTGAGTATTTCTCCCATATTTTGTCTCAAAGTCCCCTGCCTTGATCCTCTGTCTACAGATGTGGCATTTTGACTCCTCATACTGTCATAAGCTTCCTCAAACTGCATATCCCTCTTCAAAGTTCCAAAGAAAGGAAGAAATGAAGGAAAGAAGAAACTAATCTTCTCTCAATGCTCTTTGAATTACACAAAGTCTCTTTTTCTAATCTCTCATGTCAGCCAAAAAATCTTATATTTCAGAACTTTAGATTCCCATATTGCCACTAGCACCACCATTATAGAAGGATAGGCTTAAGATTAGGGTCACCCAGGGGTCCATGAAAAGAGAAAAACAAAACCCAAAATACAAACAAAAAAGGGTCAGTAATTTCCCACCCAGGCAACTCATGAAGGGCCACCCTTTCCAGTCCTCTGACCATGAACACAGAGAGGATTCCTCGTGCACACTTTACTCCTTTATCCCATTGTGCAGAACAAGAATGGTGGCCGTATGGGGGTCCAAGCTGAGAGTTAAGTGAGGGTGGGGGAGAAACTCACCAGCATTAGCAGCCCTCCAGCTTTGATGTCCCTCCTAATCCTTTCACTACTATTGAGTCTTCAGGGACTTCAAACACTTGCTTTCTGTACTCTGTCCAGGGATTTTAGTTGTCATCTGCAGAAGAGAGAAGCACGGTGCTTGCTCTACCTTACATAATCACAACCACCAGAAATAAACCCTGACAATTATGGTCAATTGCTTCTTCACAAGGGTGGTGAGACAATGAATGGGAGTCAGCAGTTCCTTTAACAAGTGCTCTTAGTAAACTGAATAGCCATATGCAGTGGTGGTAGGAGTAGTAGTAGTAATAAATAGCAATAATGACGATAATAGTAACAATGAACTTGAACTTTTATTCATACAACATCCAAATTCAAACTCCAATTGGTCAATAGGCCTAAACAGAAAACAAAATGAAAACCCCTAGGAGAAAACAGGACTGCTGCAACCCTGGTATAGGTAAAAATGTCTTGAATATGACATCAAAATGCCATGCATAAGAATGTAAGAAATGGAATATTCATAAAATTTAGAGCTCTTTTTTTCAAAACTCACTACTTAGAAAATAGGAATTCGAATTCCATATTTACTTTTATTGTCTTAGGGCTGAAATAAAAATTTAAAACCACCTCTAATAACTCAAATGAATGAACTCAATGGGGGAAAAGGAATAAAAGAAAAGTGATGAGCATTTCGCAAAGCACAGGCATGACCAAGCACTAAGAAAAGCCAAGAATCCTTAGCCACTGGGAATTGACGCTCTAACCACAATGATATAACACTACACATCCCGCAAAAAAACCCTGTTGTGTATGCCTACACACTTGACTACATATATGTGTGTGTATACATATATATATGTGTGTGGGCGTATGTATGTATATAGTCAGTGAGAATGCAAAATAGTACGATTGCCTTTTTTGTAAAAGTTACTCAGAATACATAGAAAGCCTACTCTTCAGCATTAACCTAAAATAACATAATACACGAACACAAAGCATCTATATAAATGACTACAGTGTTGTTAGTCACAATAGCTACAAATGTCCACTGCATTAGCACTTTTCTCATTTCTGTAACCAAATACCTGACAAGAGGCAGCTTAAGAAGGGGAATGGAACAGTAGTGGTGGCTATAACACGGTGGCTTTTACTATTTTTGTTTTACTATTTACTCTATTTTACTATCCTTAATACCTCTACCTCCCTTCCAACCCTTGTTCTTTCCACTCCCCAAATCTAGCTGGGAAAGAATGAAGGTTAAAATTAAAGGGAAAAAGGATGGAGTTCTCTTTGAGCTACTTCCTGCTGATCAGGGTCGTTGGGTTCTTTGGGGGCAATACCAATCACAGCAGACACAATATCCAGAAGTCCAGCAAATCAGCAAACCAAGAAACAGCACCAGGAAGAACCAGCAGCAGTCTGGGGCAGCACCAGCAGCAACCTCTTTCTTCTTTGTAACACCCCCCTTCTTCTTGGGGCTCTGGCTTTTTTTTTTAAATCCCTCAACCTTCAGATTTAAACTTGCTCAGCTGGCTAAACCACACCCCAGCTAGCTCAGGAGGCACAGTTAATAGTTTACACCTGGGGTCTTAACTGAAGCAGCCTCACACCTGGGATTAAACAAAAACATTCTCATAACTTTTATTTAAATAAACAAAACACTTACCACAGTTGGCTAATGTGTAAGGCTATTTACATTTCAGGAAATCAGAGAGCAATGGGAGCTGGAATACTCATCTGCATTTCCATGTTTCCCTCTTTTATTAGTTCTAGGGCTTTAGCCATCCATTTCAAGGTAGACTGTAAGTCTCCTTAGTAAATCTTCTCAGAAAACATGTCTCCACAGAGAGTCACAAGGTGTATTTCTTATATGTATCTAAATCCACTCAAGTTGCCAATGAAGATTAGCCATCCTACTCATTAATATATAATAGACAAAGGAAAATATCCATGTAATGGAATGCTATGTTATCACAATGAAAGAAAAAACTGATACACACGATTATAAACACATTACAAGGAATGAAGTCAAAAACAAAAGGGCATATATAAAATTCTACCCATACTTGCAGAAAAAGCAAGTCTACACATTACAGTGTAAAAGAATGTATCTGGACTTTGTCCTCGTTTCTTGGCTTCAAAAACACTTGCAATTCTTTGAGTTTTTGTTATTGTCTTAGTTAGGGTTTCTAATGCTGCAATAAAAACACCATGACCAAAAAGCAAGTTGTGGAGGAAAGGATTTATTTGGTTTACACTTCCAGATCATTGTCAATAACTCGAGGAACTCTGGACAGGAGCTCAAGCAGGACAGAAAGCTGGAGGCAGGTGCTGATGCAGAGAACATGGAAGAGTGCTGCTTACTGGCTTGCTTTTGCTTCACTTGGCTTGCTCAGCCTGCTTCCTTATAGAACCCAGGACCACCAGCCCAGGGATGGCATCATCCACAATGGGCTGAGCCCTCCCCCATTGATCACTAATTGAGCAAATGCCTTACAGCTGGATCTCACTGGGGCATTTCCTCAACTGAGGCTCCTTCCTCTCTGATCACTCTAGATTGTGTCAAGTTGACACACAAAACCAGCCCATACAATTGTTATAATAAGGTTGTTCTTGGTGGTGGTGGTGGCGGTAGTGAGTGGGATGGTGGCTCAGCCTTCAGGAGGCTGAAGATTGAATTGTTCAGTAGATTGCACAGCCAGTGATTCATTCTGTCAGGCTTGTACAATGAAATCTCTGAACACTGAGACCTAGAGGACTCTCAAAGTTGGTGACTACCATAATGTGTAGTGCCAGTGACGCCCACTTAGCCTGTAGATTAAAGCAAAGAGCTCAGAATCCAGGCCTATCCAGATCTTCTGCTATATGTAGCCTTAAAAATCTAATCATAAAATGTCCAGCGAATTTTACAAATCATTCTAGAGGATTATTAAACCCAAGAAAAGTGTGACTCTAAAGCCAGATCAATAATGCTGAAGAGGCTACATTCTACTACTTGTTGGGACTGGAACATAGACCTCTCATTCAATTACAACTTCACCAGCTTTTTGTTTTCAATAGTTTCCTTCACTGCCTAAGCTTAGTTGTCTTGAAACTAGATCTGTAGAACAAGCTGGGCTCCAATTCACAGACTGACCAGCCTCTACCTTCCAAGTGTTGGGATTAAAGGTATGCGCCACCACACCCAGCCCCTGTAGGGATAATCTCTTGTATGTGGTGTGGAAGCATCACTTGTCAGCAAAAATCTGATGGTCTATGAACAAAAGACAAGAAATAGAAGGTGGGGGTTCTGTTAGAGAGACTGGAACTCTGAGAGCTAGTCAGAGGCAGGAGATTCACCCTGGGCTCTGAGGAAATCAGACTCATGAAGCTGAGGAGAGGTGACTAGCACTGTGGTAGACATACACAGAGTAAATGGGTTATATAAATTACAAGCTAGCTGGAGAACACCCCAAAGCTTACGGCCTTGGCATTTATTCATAACCAAATAAGCCTCTGAGTCCTTATTCCTGAACTGGGGTTCAAGTGGAAAAGTAGGCAGTTACAAGCTCTAAGCTTTTCTTTAATTCCTTTTCACAATTGGAAGCTTAGCTGGGTGTGGTCTTGCCCTGAGGTCACCACACCCTTTATTCCATCTAACATCAGGTTTTTCTTTAAACTGTTTATCTTCTTGAACACAGGATTTAGCTCCATTCCACTTCCTGGTGCCCCTTTTCTCCTTGGTGTGTGCTATTTTTACCTTACTCAGCTTGTTCCTTTTCATTATAGATCTTTCTAGGAGTGCACACTAATAGCCACACAGCACACAGCAGAGTTGATGCTAGGCTGCTGTGAAGTGTCCTGTTAAAGTCGTTAATGCATAACTCATCAATTTAGCCTCAGGCAGATTTTTTGGACAAGGACAAACCGCAGCCACATTCTTCATCAAAATATCATAAGAACAGTCTTCAGGCCCCATACTGAAATTGTTCTTCCCTGAAACCTCATGAGCCAGGCCTCTACAGATCAAATCACCCTCAGCAACAGACTTCCACGTCTCTACTAAGATAGCTCAGGAAGCCCTCTTTAAGGCATTCAACTGCTTTTCTAATCCAAAGCCCCGAAGTCCATATTCCTCCAAACAAAAATATGATCCATATGATCTGGCCTATCACAGCAATACCTCAGTCCTTGGCTTCTGTCTTAGGATTTCTATTGCTGTGAAGAAACACCATGACCACAGCAACTCTTATAAAGGAAGGCATTTAATTGGGGCTGGCTTACAGTTCAGAGGTTTAGTCCATTACTGTCATGGCAGGAAGCATGGCAGCATGTAGGCAGACATGGTGCTGTAGAAGGAACTGGGGGTTCGATATCCTGATACATGTCCAGCAGCAAAAGAATGCCACACTGGGCCTAGCTTGAGCAGCTGAGACCTCACAGCCCACCTTCAATAACCCACTTCCACCAACAAAGCCATACCTACTGCAGCAAGGCTACACCTTCTATAATGCCACTCCTTATGAGCCTATGGGGCCATTTTCATTCAAAGGACCACGGTGTCAATGGAGTGCTCAGCCATAAACGGGGAAATCTATATAGCTCTACCCACCCCCAAGGCTCAGGGACCAGAGAGAAAGAGAAGACTGAAAGACTGTGTGAGTCAGAACCTAAGGAGGACCAATGTAACACAGTGCCTTCGGCACATGATGATGGCGGCGTGCCTGATCCACAGCAGCTGGGATGTGCAGGATGAAGCCAGTCACTAGTCTGGTATGGGATGTGGAGGACTCATAGACCTCCATCCCTAGCTGAGCAGCTAAGGACAGCTGATGCCTTTGCGGATAGGTAGGCAGTCAGGGTTTTGTTTTTTAAAGGGAATAGTTGCTGGTACATTGACCACACTGCATTGGTCAGTATATGGGTAACACAAACTGGCCTCGATAGATTATAAGATGAAGAGAACATAAAGTTGAGAAGGAGTGGGGAGGTGGGAAGTGAATCTGTTAAGAGTTAGGGGAAGTTTTAGGCAAATAAGATTGAAATACATTGTACATATGTATGAGCTTCTCAAAATTTAATAAAAATATTATATTAAAAGTTTTTTAAATCTTTAAATGGATACTTTCAATTAAGGTAATTTTTATTGTGTCATAATTAGTAAATCTACTTTTAAAATCTAATCAAGTTTCCAAGATTACATGAGGCATTTAAAGAAGTTATCACATTTCATATTTCTATAGTCTCATTATGAACAACAGATACTTAATACATACTATAATCACTGAAAATAACAGTTTTACTATAAGAACACTTCATTACATATGGAGAAACTAGCACTGTCCAATCAAGTCACCAACTTCACACACTATGCCCAGTTTATAATTTAACCCCTGAACTTCCCCTTTTGCTATCTACCTTTCATGCCCTTCCTGATGTTGCTTTTCTCTGTCACTGCACTTCCTGCTGAGGACTTCCTGATGTGTTATGACTTGTGTAAAAACAACGATATGATAAGCAGGATTTGGTTAAGTAAGTACAGGAAGTTTGTAACTGAACAAAATCTACATGTACCACAGTAAATGTCAATCTGAATAGCATGACTTTCAAGGAAGTTAAGTGACTAACTCAGAAGGAAGCAGAGCACTGTTTCTAGCACAACTATGGATCAAAACATTTAAACTGTCATTATTACATAATGATGAAAAATTAACAAAAGACCTTCACATAATTAAAAGAAAGTAATTATGATTTAGTATAGGACACACCTAATGCATTTAGTTCATACTAGACATTGTGTAGATGCCATATATACACATGATCTGATTTCTCATAGTCCAAGACACAATGCATTTATCTTCCTTCATTCAGAAAAGACATCGAGCAAAAAGGTTCTATGTGACAAATTTTAGGCTCAATTAGTAGACTAAAAAGTATCCTAGAAGTTTAAACTGTTGGTTTTGTTTGTAACTTAAAAGCACCTAGGATCTTACAAGCATACAATGCTTATTCAGGAGAAGAAAGGGTGAGATAGTACTGTGGTGCCATTAGCTATATTTGCCTAAGATGCTCTTCAAAAAATACCTGCTTCTAGTTATTAGTATTCTATTGCCATCAAACTTTGAAGCCACCAGTTTGCAATACTAACGCTTTGTTACTTCTTTCCACCTTTGAGATTTTTGTCTTACTCCAGTCATAATAGCTAAGATTAAGAAATCAATTGACCACAAATGCTGGAGAGGATGCCAGGAAAGGGAAACCCTCATCTACTGCTAGTGAGAATGCAAACTGGCACAGCCACTATGGAAATCAATGAGGAGAATTCTCAAACAGTTAAAAATAGATCTACCATTCACCCAGCACTACCACTCCTTGGCACATAGCCAAATAATCCAATTCCGTACTACAGAGATGCTACTCAGTCACACTCACTGCTGTCCCTTCATAACAGCTAGGAAATAGATAATGAAAATGTAGTACATATGCACAACAGAATTCTATTCAGCTGTAAAGAAAAATTAGTCATGAAATTTTCAGGTAAATGAATGGAACTGGAAAATACATTCTGGGGAAATAACCGAGATCCAAAAAGAAAAATGCATCAAGTATCCTTTCTTGTGGATCCTAGCAACAAATCTTTAAATTAACACAGTACTAACATTTAAACATAAAACTATCAATAAGGAAATGTATATTACTATTTGTCTGAAACAAAAATAAAGCAGCATTTGCCACAGAAGCCTTGGTAAATCCATCTATAATCAGTCCATCAGACACTCAGATCCCTACCATCTACCAAGCACCTGACTCAAGAAAAACAGCTATATAACCAAAGGCTTCTGGCTGCTGTGCCTACTCTACAGCTACAGAGTCTGCATTAGTTATTAAAGTCAGGCTCCCAGAAAGCTACAAAAGAAAGGTTCCACCATAGTAAGCCATGCAGAATAACTAACACCTCACAGCACTGTGGTGCTTCTTTTAAATCGTTAACCTAACATAATCTGAAATCTCCAGAAGGGAATCTCATGAGGGACTGTCTAGATTAGGTTGGCCTGTGGGCACATTTTCTGGGGATTTTCTTCAGTGGATTGGTGAGCTGAGGAAGCAGAACCATTTCCCAGGCTGCACAATGCACTGAAGGAAAGAGGGAGAGGGAGCTGAACACTGGCATGCCCGCAATTAATCAGCTGCTCTCTCTTGACCGTGGATGTGATACAACTAGCCAGCCATTTCAACTTCCTGCCGCCTTACCGTCTATGCAATGGAGCACAATCTCAAATTGGAAGCCAAATAAACCCTTTCTCTCCCGAGTGGCTCTTGCCAGGGTTTTTATCACAGCAACAGGAAATGAAACTAAAACAAACACCACAAGTGGAACACCTTGTCAGAACAGCAGCTAATCATGCCGCTGTATTCTACTTTATACAGTCAATACTTTAGGATGCACTTTGTATTGTTTTATTTCATTATATTATCTTACTTAAACTATAATCTTTTTGTAATTTCAAAAAGTTAAAAATGAAAGAAATCTCATTGGAAATAAAAGAAATCTCAAGATGTTTTAGAAAAGCAGCTATGCAATGAAATGAGTTGAGAGTTGAAAATAAGATGTATACACTAGACTAGTCCACTTTGTAATTTCATAGTGCTTCATAGCAATTCTCATGAATAGGCAAGGCTGGTAACCACAACTTTCCAGTAAGAGGCAGACAGGACATGTGCATCTTCCTAGAAGCAGAAAATGTTACAGCTAACCAATACCCTAAGTCTCATCTAATCCACATTCTCAGAACTTTGAATATCAATTCATAAGAAATTAAGTACATCACCCCAAGACACAAGTTAGGAAAGCCACAAAGAGAACTAGGTCTACTCAAATCGGGTTTTTCATGACAAGAGACTGCCTAAGCCAGGGAGGAGAACAGTGCTCTAATCCCTGTACTATGGCTTCAATGAGGTATGCATATAGCATAAGTCTACATATAGAAAATTCTCAAGAAAATGAGAGGGTTTATTTTTTAATCCTCAAGGTTCACCTTTTCAAAGATAATAGTGCTAAGTGCATAAAATTGACAGTTACTAGTTTCTCTTGTAATTCTTAATTGCTATCTAAACTATAAAAGTTGTACATATTAAAGAGTATCCCATGTGATATTTCAAAACATAATTAAAAATTATCTAATTTTAAATCAAGCTAAATATCCCTCTTGTCTCAAACATTAATCATTTCTTATGGTAATGACTTTCAAGATTCTTGTAGCTTTTTTTAAATATACAGGATAAAACTGCTATCTATAGTCACACTATTGTGCATTAGCACTCCCAGGAATTCTTATTTAAGTGTAGTTTAGTTCCTATTGTTCAAGATTTCCCCCTTCCTCCTCCTTCACTATTCCTCTCCCCTCCAGTAACCACCACTATATTCTCAGGTTCTGTACAATCAACTTTTTAAAGATTAAACACAAGTGAGACACTGTAGTTTTCATCTCCTATGTCTGATATTTCACTTCATGTTATCACCTCCACTTTTATTCATGTTGTCACAAATTAAGAGATCTATTGATTTTCATGATCAAATAGTACTGACTTGGTATATAAGGACCACAGTCCCTTCTTCCATTCATCACCAGGTGGACACATAGGTCGACTCCATTTCTTGGTTCTTACAAAGAGTGCTACAATTAACACGCAGATGCGCGTGCCGTTCAACATGCCACTTTCATTTGCCTTGGCTGTGTATACAGAAATATGACTGCTGGGACATGTCGTATTTTGAGGAGCCACCACTGTGTTTTCCATGGTGTTCACAGTGACCTACTTTCCTACCAGCAGGGTGTGGAGGGCTCACTTCTTCATCTTCACCAGTACTCACTGTATACTTTCTTACTGGGGTTTTGCTGGGTTTTCCCCAGAACAGACTCCACTGTGCTGCGCAGGCTGATTTGTTCCTATGATTTTGGAGTTCCTTATGAATCCCAGGAGTTCTGTAGTTTGGAGACTTAACTAAGTCTTTAGCCTATTTTTATTTGAGCTTTTTTTTTTTTAAACAAAATCCAGATATTCTTCATCTGAATTTCAGACAAGAAGCAAGCAACTTGTCATGCCACCAAAACAATATATGTCACTATGGAATTTGATTTATTGCATGCTTCAGTTCTTTTTTTTTTTTTTACATTTACACAATGGAATACTACTCAACTATCAGAAATAGGGAAATCATGCAATTTGCAGCCAAATGGATGGAACTAGAAAGGCTCATCCTGAGTAAGCTAACCCAGACTCAGAAAGATGCATATGACATCTATTCACTTATAATTGGATTTTAGCCATATAGTACAGGATAACTATCCTATAACCAACACACCAAAAAGATCAGGATCATAGACTTTGTTACCTATCAAGAGGACACTTTGCCCTAGTAGTGCTACCATGTAGGCCCCCAGTGCAAGAGGAAGCTCTTAGCCCTTATATGACTGTTGAACTGAGAGGGGCTAATTTGTAGGGACACTCCACATGGGAGGAGTGATGGGTGGAAGAGGGAGGAGATGGTGGGAGGGTGGAACCAAGAGGGGTGGGAAGAGGGCACTATGATGGAGATGTAACTTGAAATAATAAATAAACATTTAAAAAAAAACCTTAACGTCATTTATTTGAGTTTATAATTAGTGAGAGATATCAGCCTCGTTTCATTTTTCTGCAAGTGAATACCTAATAATCTCAGTACCCATTTATTGAAAGACTGACCTTTTAACACTATGTATCACTTGCATCCTTGTCAAAATCAATTGGCTCTCGGTTTGTAGTTTACTTTCAGGCTTCCCCTCCCCTGGTCTATGTATTGTTTTTTAAGCCAATATGTGCTGTTTTCATGACTACAGATTTGTAGCATACTTGAAGTCAATTAGCACAATGTCTCCTGTTTTGTTCATTCCACTCAAGAAAGTTTTGGTGCTCAAAATTTTCTATGACTCCAATTGTATTTTATGGCTGTTTGGCTTTTGTGGTTGTTACTGTTGTTTGATTGACTGATTGTTCCTAGTTTTCTGAAGAATGCCATTGTTATATGGGTACTTCATTGAATCTGTGGAATGGTTTGGGTAGCACGGGCATTATAGTCATTTTAACAATATTGGCTCCCAAATCCATCAAATATTGTGTATATGTGTTCTCTCCCATTTCTCCCAATAATGCTTTGTAAGGAAAGCTGTTTGGGTGTGTATATGAAATTATAATGTGCCTAGAATATAAATCCACAAACATTCATCCTCCTCTCTCATTCTCTCTGGATTCTCCAATTAAAGTTAAGTGTGCCCAGTGGCTCTCCATAGCTCTCCACCTTGCTTCTTTTCAGAGTGTCTCTTTTCCAACATCTTCACCTTCAGGCTTGCTCATCCATTTCATAAAGGCACAGTTAAAGATGCATCTCCTCGGCAAATCACTAAGTGAACCCCACTGTGATTTCAGTTACTTGTACTTGCAAACCACAGACTTACTTATACCTCATTTTGAAGTTTGGTCACTGGCTACTTCCTGATTTCTTTTTAGGCTTAGACATTCCTCCCTAATAAAAATAAGTTATTGCTAGGTTAACATGTCTACTCCCCAAGTACAGGACTATTGTCCAACTTTGCTCACTTGCAAACAGCAGGTGCCTGAAACAATGTCAGACATATAGAGTATTCAATAAATTCCTCCTGGATGAAAGAGCAGCAGTAATTCCTTCTATTCAGGAAATCCCTCCAATATTTCAAATGTAATTCCAAAAAACATCTTTAAAAGTAAAAGGTTTAAATAAATGAAAGCAAATAACTGATTTTTTAATTTAACTACTATAAAAAATTAATGGAGCCACAATAGATTAACCAATTCAGCCCTGCTATAGACCAGTGGTTCTAAACCTGTGAGTCGTGACCCTTTTGGGGGTTAAATCATCATTTCACAGGGATCACCTAAGACCATCAGAAAACACAGATATTTACATTACAATTAATAACAGAATCAAAATTACAGTTATTAAATAGCAACAAAAATAATTTTATGGTTTGGGGTCACCACCACATGAAGAACTATTAAATGTATTAAAGGGTTGCAGCATTAGGAAGGCTGAAAACCACGGCTAAAGACAGTCACTTTGCTTGTTGGCTCAGCAGGTAAGGACACTTCATGTGCAAGCCTGATGTACCAACGAGGTACATCATGTTTGCTGCAGCATGGTATACCAATGCACATACAACAATAACATAAGATCTAAAACGAATCATGTAAAATATCAACCCCTGCTTTATTTTCATCTTAAGTTATAAAAAAATAATTATTTAAATATATAAGCTACCTTTAACATAGGCAAGCTTTTCATCTTACAGACACAACTGAACGGCAGAATACAGGATTACATTTTTCTTGAAGAATTATCAAAGTTTCATTTTTGAGTCAATAACTATTTACTAACGTGAATAAAGTCCACCATTCAAACAGATAAGGGAATTTGTAAAAGCCTACCCAGAAAATTATATGCTTTCTAAGTTATATGATTAAGCCAAGACGCTACTATAGCTTTTATAAAGAATTCACCACAGCTGGATATTCAATGTACTTGCACACTGTAAGGAATAAACACTTCATTTTTCTATTTGTGTTAACCCACATATTTTTATATACATGAAAAGTAATGATTCAGAATATATAAAAAATATCTTGCTGATTAATCTTAGAAGCTTCAGCAATGATACAATTGATTAACATTCAAATAGGATCACTAGTGATTAAAAGCTCTTGTCTACAGGAATCATTCTGAAGCAAATAGGGGGCAATGAATGGGCTTTAGAGACTGTGCTTCCAATACAAGTTCTCCTGTTTCCTACCTACTTGACCTCAGTCAAAACACCTAATTTCACTGAGCCTCCCTGTGTCTCTAATAAGACCAATATAATATCTCGCATACAGTGTTGCCTTGGAACTTTAAAAACATAACAAGGCACTCCTCTGCTCAAAATGTCCTTCATACATTTAATTTGAAAGATAGTATCAAACTCTTTCAACATTTTCCTTGATTAAATGGCATGTTCCACTTTCAGAGCTCCTAAAATGCGAACAATAATGTGTGTCTTACTGGGTTGAAAGAACAGATGGCCAGAGTGTTTAAGCACTTGGTTCACTGTTAATCTAGCTGACTCTTATGTAGTAATTCCCAGTAAGAAGAGAAGAATGGCTGGAAAACCAGCATATTAGTTACTGCCTATTCAATAAAGTAAGGTCATATACCCAGAATGTACCTACCGAACACTCAAATGACTGCTTATAAAGCTTGTACCCTTCCTATACAGCAGGAGATAGTGCAAAAGCGCATTACCCTCTCTGAATAAGCATTTGGTAATTACTAAAATCTGAAATTCACTGTCTTTTTTTCTAGGCAGATAAATTTTCTTTTACCAGCACAGCACTACATCAATTTATTGTTGATATGGGAGATTAAGTCTTTCTTCATCAATAAAATATGTTAAAATCATATAGTTATTTGCCAATATACATTAAGTATTTAGAAATACATTGCTTTTTAAAGATGCCATAGCTGTTCCCAATGAAGAAATATACCATTCACTCCAAATTATAATCATACAGATATGCAATTCCAATTACCCATCAGTCACTTCCATTGTGAAATACTGAGGTTACTCAATTAAGATTAAATAACAAAGGAGTTAATTCCAGGACAGAAATCAGTATTTCATCATTAAGCATTTATCAGTAAAACAGAATCAAAGCAACAAAATATTACATTAACCTGCAACCTAAATATGTCTTAGTGCGGAAGGAAATGAAGATAAAGATAGAGTAGCCATGAGGCTGCTAGTAATCTTTGAGTGGAAATTTATTCCAGGTGATAGAATATTTTTAATTGACAAGAACATTTAGAAACATCAAAACTTATAGCCTGTAACTTAACTGAGCTGACTCAGTGAGACAAAACAAACATGTCTCTACCTCTTCGACTTTCCCTCTGCCAGTGAAAACAGACTAAATACTTTAAGTTGTATCCTAGGAACAAGTGACAGCTCTTTTTATTTTTTTAATGTTTATTTATTACATCAAGTTACATCTCCATTATAGTGTCCTCTTTTCCACCCCTCCTGGTTCCACTCTCCCACCCATCTCACTCCTCCGATGTGGAGTGTTCCTACATATCAGCCCCTCTCAATTCAACAGTCATATGAGGGCTACAAGCTTCCTCTTGCACTGGGGGCCTACATGGTAGCACCCCTAAGGCAAATTGTCCCATTAATAGATAACAAAGTCTATGTTCCTGATCCTTTTGGTGTGTTGGTTATAGGATAGTTATCCTGTACTAAAATCCAATTATAAGTGAGTAAATGCCATGTGCATATTTCTGGGTCTGGGTTAGCTCACTGAGGATGAGCTTTTCAAGTTCCATCATTTGGCTGCAAATTGCATCATTTCCTTGTTTCTGATGGCTGAGTAGTATTCCATTGTGTAGATGTGCCACAGTTTGTTTTTTTTTTTTTTAATCCATTCATCAGTTGAGGGACATCTTGATTGTTTCCAGTTCTAGCAATTACAAATAAGGCTGCTATGAGCCAGTTCTTATAATACAAAAAAACGAAGCACAGCTGTCAGGATGGCCAAGCACTTGAAGGCACTGCATTCAGAGAGAGTCTCCCCTGCAGGCTTAGGTTCAAACGCCACTTCTGACCGAAAACAGAAGCATAAATGGCAAAAGATGCTTTTCGTTGACATGTCTATGTACAGGTTATTACTAAAGAGATGTCACCGTCTCTTAAAAGTAAGAGAAATTAGGAACCAGAGGTTAAATGACTCAGCAATTCATTTTCAACCCAAGCTCTGGTTCCAACAATTATAAATGAGGATGGACGTGCCGCCAAGGACAATCAGTGTTGTGATCATTAAGTACCCCTCTGTTACATGAAGCACAACGGAATATATCCCCACAGTATACACTGTAGACACTGCACACCACAAAGTAACGAGTTATAACTATATCAAGATTCTCATCTTACTTCTCCGTTTCTTAATGTTGTGATGTTTCCTCTTGCAACACCCATTCTAAACAGTGTTTCTGTGGCCTGTGAATAAATAAAAAAAGAATAAATAATTAAATGTATTGTGTGTATACAACTCCATATCTCAACCAATACTGCAAAGTGTCAATACTGTAACATGCCCAGTACCTTCAAGGGAAACTTTAAGACACAAAAGAGTGACAAGTTCTAAATTATCCCCAGCACACAGTCTTCAGGCTTCTAACTTTAAAAGGCTGATGTGAAAAATTCCGAAAAGCTACTGTCATGCTGGGTCCTTCTGTTCCAGCATTTCAAATATGTTCGGGTAAGTTTAACATTAGCAAAATTCAATTCAGAAGTTGCTTGTGGTTATGTATATTATTTTCCAATGAATTCATTCAAATCTTTTGTCTGCTCTAAAATACAAGGGAGGGGGAAGAGTAATTTTTAAATGTCATAGATAACACCCCAGTTATTGATCTCTACAAGCTAGCAAAAATCAAAACAGCACATTAAGAAAACAATTTCATTTAGAAAAGCATTAAAAAGAACAAAAGTCTTTTTTTAATTTCATGCAAAGCAGAATGTGAAGGTTTTTATTTTTTGAGAATTTTAAATATTATTACTCTATTCACATCATTTGCACCTCTCCCTCCCTCCGTCCCTCCAGTTTCTCACATTCTCCCCCATCTCAAATGTGACTGATTTCTATTACATTACATATGTATATTTATCATTGTTACATGTGTGTGTACAGCCCATTGACTGCACTAAGAACAAAAGTCTTATCAAAAGAATTTAGTCATAGAGACCAAAAGAAAAAAAACTGCTCACTATAAACAAAACAATGCTAAAGGAATATTTAAGACACAAACAAATACTAAGACATCTTCTGGTCCCAGGTCTAGAAGACTTAGTATTAAGGTGTTAATACTATACAAAGTGATCTACAGATTCTATAGATTCAATCCTATAAAATTCCAATAACTTTATAGAAAAACTTAAAACTCACATAAAACTTTCTAACTAGCAGTGAGGAAAGGAAAACTATAGACTGGCTCAGTTATATATAAGAGTTACAAAGTAAGTTTGAATAGGAACCAGCGAACATTAAATAGTACTTTAAACACAATTTGTATTTTACCATGATGTGAACACCTTAGCCAAATTTCCATCTTCTATAGTACAAAGCCAATACTAACCACAACTGAATGAAGAGGAACAAATGTGGGAAGGAAGATGAACATTTGCAATCCCAGCACTCAGAAGGCAGAGACAAGAGTATCAAAAAGCCAAAACATTCATAATGATAGTCATGTATATATGTATACAAGATAATGAAAAGCTGCCTGCAAGTGCCCCTGACAGTAAGCTGCAGGAAGAGGTGCAGCTTACTATTTACTTAAAACTCATTCATGTGATTTATATACACATAAATTTAATTTTTTAAACTATCAAAGAAGTGATCTGATCATCAGTGAGCAACATTCAAAACAATGTCAACTGTTCCACAATTTAATTTCCTCAGTGTTCATGGGAACAACATTGTGAAATGTTAGCAATGAACTCCGTTAAAATATTTGACCAGAAAGGTAAGAAAAGAGACTGTTGTTTTGTATTGTATTTATTGTTATAAGAGAAAGAACCATTTGTTGAACTGAAAGGAGCAGCTGTTGGGAGGAAAAAGATATACCTTAAACTTTAAAAAAAGGGAAAAGGATGGGGGATTGAGAGGGAAGAGGGTGGAACTGGAGGGGGGAGTAGGGAGGAGATTGTGATTGAGATGTAACTTGAAGAAATAAAAAAAAAAAGTTGACAGAAAAAAAAAAGCAGATAGGAGGGTGAAGGGGAAGAGGGTAGGAGAGTAGGACCGGGATGGGGAGGAGGGAGAGGACTGTGATTGAGATGTAACTTGAAGAAATAAATAAATGTAAAAATAAATAAACAAATAAGTGAATTTGAAAATAAATAAATAAATTCTCAGTTGTGCTTGAATAAATAAATAAATAAAATGACAAAAAAAAAAGAGACTGAGTTACAGCTAGAAAAGTCACAGATAAAAGAGGAAAAAAAAGTCACAGTATTTGTTTTATTTAACTTTTTATTGATTCTTTGTGAATTTCACATCATGCACCCCAATCCCACTCATCTCTCCATCCCTTCATACCCACTCTCCATCCTTGGAACCTCCTCCATAAAAGAAAGAAAATAAATCTCATTGTGGAAGCTGTGTCCCACAGTACACCCTTTTATCTACACTTCTTTACTTGCAAGTGTTCATTGCAATGAGTCAGTGGTCAGACGGTTTGGGGCCTCTAGCTTCTACTACACTATCAATGCTGGATCCTCACAAGGACTCCTCTCGATATCCTGTTGTTGCCCTGTGTCATAAAGATCCCACAGCTTGGGATCTGCAGGACCAGCCCCTTCACATGCTCTAGTACTAAGAAGAGTAGGCCCAGTGGGTGTGGGAGACCTTGTTGGCTGACCAGCTCAGCTACCACCCAGGACCAGATCCAAAGCTTTGAGTTGGTCACAGTATTTTTTTTTTTTTTTTGAGGAGAAAAGGGTTTATTTAACTTGAACTTCCACATCACTGTTCATCACTGAAGGAAGTCAGGGTAGGAACTCAAACATGGCAGGAGCCTGGAGGCAGAAGCTAATGCATAGGCCATATGAGGGGTGCTACTTACTGGCTTGTTCCTCATCGCTTGATCAGTCTGCATTTTATAGAACCTGATGACCCCCAGGCCAGGAATGTCACTATCCACAGTGGTCTTGGACTTCCCTCATCAATCACTAACTAAGAAAAAGCCCTACAGTCAGATCTTATGGAGGCATTTTCTTAATCAAGGTTCCTTCTTTTCAGATAATGCTAGCTTGTTTCAAGATGACAAAACTAGCCAACACAGGTATCAATATTCAAGCAGTAAAATGTGCAAAATAGAAAAGGAAAAAAGAGAGGGTAAAGTAATAATAAAAGAATATTAATGAGGAATATAAGAAATACTACAGAAAATACTGTAGAATAGGAAGGGAGGAAATCTATAGTCAGAAAAGTCTACTCTGTCAAGATACAAAATAACCGGTCACAGTATTTTTTAAGATATACATCTTGAGTTTTTAATCGTCAGATAGGAGTGGGTGGCCAGAAAAGGAGGCACAGAGGGAGTTTGGACATCGAGCAAGGATGAACCTGCACAGGGTGGGGATTGCAAATATAGAAATCTATAAATGATGCCATAAGGAAAATATAAACAAAACTAAGCTCACTCTCCCTTGTTACCCAGAACTCTGCTTTATCCAATCTACTCTGCTCCTCTTTCCTACCTGAATTGAGACAGAATAACCTTGTAAGAATGACAAAAATAATAATCTTGTAAGAAGACTTTAAGACAGTGTGACAGTATATAATATATGCAAAAGAAAAACAAGGAGATGAGAGAGGTGGCCTGAGGAATGAAGTCCAGCAAAGGCTTGCAAACTTGCATTTTTGTTGAACTAACTCCAGAGTTACAACAATAAGAAAGTACACAGTTTAGAAGTTGTAAGGGTAAAGCAAGGTCTACATACAGGGCATATGGGAAAATGGGCAGAACCTGCAACTGGACTTAACTGGTAAAGTACAGCAGGTAATTTGTAAATAATTTTTTTCTGAAATTGTTTAAATGATAGGTCACAATCCTTATAGTTCCTATGCAAGAGCCAACACGGAGATGGTAGGCAGAGAAGCTGATTTCCGAACACAAACACAGAAAAATTTAAAAACTAAAATTTTATAGGACGGTCTGCTAAGTTTTGAAAATTCAGCACACTCTCAATATAACTTGATGAGAGATTCAAAATAGGTCATTGTTGAGGAAGGAGTTATTCACATACTCCAAACATAAATTATACATCAATGAGTTCACTGATAGATTTTACTGAAGCACATAAAACTAGCTGAAAGATCTACTTGTAAAACTGTCACCAATGATGCATTTGCTTTTAGTCTACTCTCAGTGATGGGCACACCACAGTGTGCCATACATCTTCCAGTTCCTGTTAAAACCAGACAACTCAGTACATTGATTTCATAGAGGAAACACAGAAAGGGGGATGTAGCAAGCAATCACGTGAGGTAAAGGAAACAATGGTTTCTCAAAACCAGATCAAATTACTTTTACATCTAAACCACAGATAAAAGGGGAAGCTATCAAGGGAGAGAAGATTTGAAGACAAAATTCTTTTCTTCCTTGTCTGAACTAATTTGCCATCTTTTGCCATCAATGTTTGAAGGATGTGTCAATCTAATAGCATTCTGTCAGTTAGACTAAGCTGCCTGGTTTCCAGTGGAAAGCAATGGGGTGTACTACTTTCTTCTGACATCTATTGAAGTGTTTTAATTTACTTGTACCTAAGCAAGTGCTAACAAGTGTGGGAGGGGAAAGGTTAGGAAGAAGACTGTCAGTATTTGTAACTATCTCATAACAGACTGCTTTAAAGTACCTCACTCCTAGAGTTTTCACTGCACCTGAGATGAGTAATACTAAACATTCACTTGACATTTCCTATGTGAGTGTGTGGGGGATGGATAGCTACAAATTCTTGCTTCAAAACATTGTCAAGAAAGACTGCTTAGGAAACAATGTTAGATAAGAAACCCAGTCTCATAAAACCTAGATGTAATAAATTCTAAGTTCAAGACTGTGAGTGTGTGTGCCTGTGTGTACATGTGGGTGTGTCAAATATCTATAGAAATACATATTCATCTGTGGGGTTTGTTCTTTATCCTTGATTTTCTAATGTTTCTCCCTGTCCATAGGGTGGTCACTACCCTGGAGGTAGGATATATTCTAAAACTCCAGAGGGCAGCTGAAATTGTAGATTGAATCATGACATGTATGCATGCACACATATGTACACATAAAATGCTTTTCATATATTTTTACAGAAATGTATGATTTCTAAATTAGGCACAATAAGAGATGAACACAAATAATCAAAAAAAGTTAACAGTACTGTCCACATATTATTTAAATACTGAATTACATATTTTCAGAATTTTTCTATTTAATGTTTTATACATTTAATAGCTAAACTTAAGCACTGTTATATGTAAATTATTATAAATAATTCCACTTAGTAATTTTGGATGAGTAACTGACCACAAAGAAGAACAAGGAGCTATTTTGGAAGGGGCAAGTTCCCACTTGCCTGTGACGGTTTTTCCATTGTTTCCAATACTTGAGCTGTTACACTATTTTCTGTAGGAAGAATAACCTGAAGAACTCTCTACCCCACCATTACTAGATGTTCTATTAAAGTCTCTCAAAATTACCAAAGTAATAGATGGAAACAGAGAAAAGGGGGCCTGTCTCTGTGCTGGGGCACTGGGAAGATATTAAATGCTGTTAAAGTACTTCTGAAATCAAAATAAGTGTAATAAGTTCTTTAAATTCTTATTATAATTATTCTTTTATGCATGTCATGGCACACAAGGACCCCTGGCATGTGCACATACACAAACACACACACAATAACAATGATAATGATAATGGTAAATTTTTAGAAGTTAATTTGAAGCATATGAATTTCCTGTTTGGATTTGGGTCACATGCCCAATACAACTTCATTTATGTGTCTGCAGATAATCTGAAACTCAAGTCAACAACTCAAACAGTGACATTAAAAACCACACTGTCTACCACAACACCATGCAAAGATACACTAATTTGATGCTTACATTCTGAGGAATGATGACAGGCAAATACTACAAGTCATTACTTCCTATAATTAAACCATTATGTCTCTGCCGCAGCAGAAAGTTTTGTCTAGTGAAGGCACTGTGATTCAAAATGCAATACAACTGAATATGAGCACACACATCTCAAACAGCATCTGCCAGTGCTCTGTGCCATGACATGCACCGAGCATGGTCTACATATTTATACTCAGGAAGTCATGACAGGCAACACGGAGGAAAACTTCCAGAAATACCTAGGCTTCATCGTGGATTGATCTGGACGAGTATTTGGTCACTGAGTAATTAGAAAGCTTTTACTGCTTCCAGTCTTGCACAGCCACCATGCCCAGTCACATGTGTAGAGTTGTGACCACAGCTTAAGAAGCTGAGCTCTGGTGTATACTAGATCATCAAAGGAAAAAAGTAATGCACACAAAAGCTGCCCAATGGCAAGCAAGCAATCAAATCTTACCTGCACTTGCCACTGTCCCTGATCTTGTATCTCAAGTAAACATTTGTTCAGTGAGAAATTTAAGAGTCATACCTGAATCTTCACCCCTCCACAAATTATCACATAATATAGCTTCTTTTGAAGTTTTGTATGAGTAACTGCTCATCTATTGGTTGTTTGGGAGATGTGTGTTAACCAGAGTGTGAATAAATATATCCCAATTGTAGTACAGCAATCTCAAATGTTCAAAATATAATCTGTTGGTCTTTCGTGTTAGTAAAATCAACTTGTTCTTTTTAGCCATCATAAATGTCATAATCTGTTTTCCTTTGGAGCACGGGGAATATATGCTACATATGGAGACAATGGACTCAGCAGCGGTTCAAGGTTATGAGAAATGTTCCTTCTGTTTAGAGATGTAGGTTGGTGAGTTCTCCAGGAATGTAAATGATAAGCAGATGGTTCGCTTCCAAACTGAGAGCGATTGTCTGGCTCTAAGGAAGTGTACTTTTGTAAATATGTGTTCTGTCATGTTCTATTCAGTGTGACAGGAGGTAATCATGTACCTTGCTATGTTCCTGTCTTCTTTTAGCATAATAAAATGTATCAAAAGAAAAGCCTATTTCCCCTATAATGCTATCTTCTTCAATTATTTGGTACAACAAATAAAATATTACAACAAACAAAACTACAAGCACAAAACAACAGGATGGAGAGTTCTACTACTTCAGTTGTTTTTCAAAACAAGAACTCAGTCAATTATAGAACTGAATTTTTTCAACCAGCAACTGAGAAATAATGTCAAATAGTACAGTAATTCAGTCTTCACAGTTTCCAAATTGAGAGCCTGAATAAAGAACTACCTAAATGTGGTCTCTGATTTGTCATTTAAGAATTTTTTGAAAGTATACAAATTTATCCCATGTAGTAAATAATTATTAGATGACTATTCAACAACCCTCCTCCTTTCTCTGCCCCTGTTCTAAGAAATGGTGATGACATTTCGATAACTTATCTTGCTTTTTGAAAGGATAGTGCTTATTACGTTTTCCATCAGAAATGTCTCCCAACAGCTCCTATTTTCAGCATGTGGTCTCATTTTCGTTGCTCTTTTGAAAGCTATGTGGTTGTTAGGAGGTGGGGCCTAACTGGCAGAAGTAAGTACTAGAGGTCGCCTTTAAAGGCTATGCCAGCCCTGGGTCCAGCCTAGGCTCTACTTCTTGTCTGCTGTCATGTAAGCAAGATAGGACCTAGAACTCCTGCTGCCAGAGACAGAGCTGCCCCTGCCCAAGGTGCTGACTGGAGCTCTCTCTGAAGCACGAGCCAACATGAACTTTTTTCCAACTTCAGTTATTTCTGTCAGGTATATTTGGGTCATGGTGCTACAAAAGCTACCATACCTTCAATACTGGGATAAAGAAACAAGTAATAATTGTTCCTCTTATTACATATGAATATAATCCCAGAAATAAAAGTCATAATTATAATTCAATTTACAAAAGATACATAACACACATCCTACATTTAAGGACAGAATTTTCATTGGGCTTTAAATATAAAATGTTCCAGTGAGCTCTGGTGTTATACTCTTGGTCCTGAACTGATGATGCTGTTCTGGGAGATATTAAACTGTTTTAGGAGGTAATGTCTACTTTTAACAAGTAGGTCATTGTGAGTGCAACTTTAAAGGTTATGCCATCTCTCTCTACTTCTACATACCCTCTGGCATACACTTCTGTCATCATGATCTCCTCACTACAAGATCTGAAGCCTGAAGCCAACTACCCATTGTGCAAATGCTTGGAAGCTCTCAGCCAAAATAAATCCTTTCTCCCTTCCATTGTTTTCTTGGGAATTCTAGTAAAAGCTAAAGAAAGTAAATAAACTCCAAGATACACAAATTAAGAACTCATACAACATGAACAAATATTATAAATTCTACACTCCTTTACAATAACTGACATAAAGTAGAAACAAAACAGTTGAAGCCTAGAAGAACATTATCAATTAACAGGACTTCATTGATATTTTGGTGGTTCTTTTTTCAATGTACTTTTGAAATCTTTCCTACAAATTAGGTGGCTGGAGCTGTGCCAGTTAAGTTCTAGACTCTATTCTATTAAAGTTATCTATGTACCTGTCTTGTGGCCATTACTACACCATTTTGGGTACCATGCCTCAGCAGTAGACTTTGAGATCAGGTAGTAAGATTTCTCCTGGGTTTTGCTTAGGATTGCTTTACATATTTGGGGATATTTGCAGTTTGCTATTTTTTTATGACTTCACTGGTTGTTATGAAATGATGGCCTGGGCTTTTGCTAGTAGATAGGTGTCTTCCTCCACTGCTGGCAGTCGAGGGCTTGTTGGTTCATACTGCAAACATCGTTTGTCTCCAGCTCTCCCTTGTTCATCTATCACTTTCATGGAATATATTGTCTGGCAACCATGAATTGTATTACCCTTCACATTCCTCTCTATACATGGTAATCCTTCATTATTTTCTGCAGTGCTGGCTTGGATAGCATGAATTTCTTTAACTTGCACTTATCTTGAAATATTATTTCTCCATCAAGTTTGAGATGGTTTTGTTGAATTGTAACAATCTTAATTGGCAAGTGTTTAATTTCAGGGCTTAAAATACATCATTCCATGCTTTCCTGGCATTCAGTGTTCTTGATGTGAGAACTGATTCTTGAGGTGTTTCTCTTTTATGTGAGTTAATATTTTTTTTCCTTTACAGCTTTTTTTTTTTTTTTTTTTGGTTTTTCGAGACAGGGTTTCTCTGTGTAGCCCTGGCTGTCCTGGACTCACTTTGTAGACCAGGCTGGCCTCGAACTCGCAAAGATCCACCTGCCTCTGCCTCCCAAGTGCTGGGATTAAAGGCGTGCGCCACCACTGCCCAGCTTCCTTTACAGCTTTTAATAATGGTTTTTGGCTCTGTATTTTTGACACCATGAGTGTGGTATGTCATGGAAAGGTTCTCTCTCCATGTCTATTTGGAGTTCTAGATCCTTTTTATGTTTCATTGTCAATTTCTCTGTTAACTTTTCTATGACAGTTTCAGGAATAAGTTGACTACTATACTTTTAATTTATTAATGCTCCCGCAGCTTCTCCTTCTACTGCTCTAGCCTTTATTTTAACCTCTTAAATATACTGTCAAGATCTTGAATTGTTTGGTCATGCTCATTGATATTTTCTTTATATAAGTTAGAATATATTTCCTCAGCCTTATCCTTTATCCCTAGAATTCATTCTTCTGCTTGATCATATCCAAATATGCTTTCCACTGAGGTTTTGTTTGCTTGATTGACTCAATTCCACCATGTGTTTAGTTCTTGTTTTCAGCTCGAGCTTCCATGCTGAGTTTTCTTCTATGGTTCTTAATTTCTCCTCCAGTTAAGTAGTTTACTTATATTCATTTTGCAAGTCTTCTCAAGTCTTGAACTGATCCTGACTTCATTCATCTGTTTGAATGTTCATTTATTTCTTTAAAAGATGTATTTATTTTTATTATACATGTATGAGTGCTTGCTTTCATGAATATATTTTTGCCTTAGGCATGACTAATGACTGTAGAGTTTAGAAGAGGACACTGGATCCCCTGAAACTGGTCTTATAGACGGTTGTGAACTGAACCCGGGTCCTCTACAAAAGTAACAAGTGCTCTTAGCCACTGAGTCATCTCTCCAGCTTTATTCTTTTTTAAAGTAGGACTGAAAATACTTTTCTGGGTTTTCAGCTAGCTCATTGTCTTTGGATTGTGATACTGAGGAATTGTGAAATTCTGGAACTGTCATAAAAATTCTTTGTCTGATAGTATTCTGTTTCTCTCCAGTTCTACTTGTCCCACTTACTGTTGGTCTCATCTTATTGAGTCTTTCTTGGTAGCTGTCTTCACTACTAGTTAGAAAGGAAGCTAATTGCAGTAACAAACACAATGGTCTGACAGCAGTTCCACAGTTAACTTGCAGTAGTGCCTCTTTTGTGTCCCTAATAAAGTTCACAGACAGTGGCACCGTGGTACTACTGATTGGGGAAATGTCATTTGTGGGGTGTGTATGTGTATGTGGGTTTTTTTGTTTTGTATTTAGGATATCAATAATTACATAGTGAAATGAGAAGAGAATGGGAAAATATTGAAAGCAGGAGATTATAAATGAGAAGACTATATGGGTTAAATGTATGAAAAGTACTAAAACAACTGCAGAGGCAGTGCAGAAAAATAAAATATAGTTGTAAAAGCCTATTTAGGTAGGACATAAGAAAAACAAACTAAAAAATTAAAATGTAAACTAAAGACGTAAACATATGAAGCTAAAGCACAATCTCAGAATTTCTTCCTAGCTCAAATGTAGTTTCCCCTGCTACCGTAACAATATCACTCTCAAAGTGAAGGCTGCGAGAGTCAGTAATTCAAATAAGTTACGTCACCGTATCCTTCCTGTCCAAAGAAATTTCTGTGTGGGAACTGTACTTTCTACCTGGATTCCTTGAATAAGGTACCCATACACCACTTACAACTTTGTCTGTCTGGAAGATCTTTCATACAGGGCTTTCTGCAACTGTGGTTTTCAGGAGATACAGAGAGGCCTGCCTTTTGTCAGTACAGAAGAAAGATGTCTTCCCATTCATGGTTGCTAGGAGACTATGCTCTAAGCTGAGCAATGTAATTCTGCATTTCAATGTAGTACAGCCAGGTGGAAGGTGAATGCCTTCTGGGCTCATATTTCCTAGGCATCCATGAAACACCTCAGATTCAGGCACATACTTCTGCTATCTCAACAACTTGATCTACTCTAGCTATCATTCTACACACAAGGTATCCATCAATGGTTGTATCTCTGTCTCACAGTAGGTCTCTCTTCAGTTCACTGCTATAGTGGTATTCATGTCCAAGAAAGAAGAATGCTACCCAAGAAATTACCACTGCTCTGATATCAGTGTTAAGACCTTCAGTTAATGGCTGCTTTTGGATATCCCTTTATGGAGTAAATCCCACCTAGACACTCTTTTCTCCTCAGCTCTTCACCTAATAGGCTACTGTTTCTCTTATCTTGACTCTTATTTCACTGAGTTACCCAGAAGTAACTTCTTTATGTTTACCTTTTCAGTTAAAGAAACGGCTTTCATATAAAATAGTCTGACCACACTTTTCCCCTCTCCAGCCCAGATCCTCCCTACCCACCCAGATAATCTGCCATCTTACCTGTATGTCCACAGGCTCTAATACTGTTAACAGAAACTAAGAAGTTAGAAACCATTAGACTACAAACCAGACCTACCACCAATTCTCTATCAAAAAGAAACAAGCAAAAACTGGAAACATATATGCAAAAGCCAAAGGGAGATTCTAGATGAAGCATAAGCAGACAGCTGGGGTACTTATTTGTATAGCTGAAGTAGAGTTTACCTATTTGGATTTAAATAAATTTGCAAGTCGCTCCTACCTGCAGCACCGCTTCCCTAACCTATAATGTTTCTGGCACTCTATCTGAAACCACATTTATATTATTGCTTTTGGCTAGACATTAATTTTTTCATTAAATATTTATATTAGGTTATAAGGATGTCTAAAAACGGGACACTTACAAGGATAAGTACCAAGAGGTACAAAAATAAGAAGACAAATGCTTAAAGGGGTACAAAAAATCATTTTATCTTTTTACCATATCTAACCCCAACACAGTTAGAAGAAAAGCCAAAGTTTGTTACTTGAACTCAAGAAAATTTACTTTACTAAAGATCAACACCCTAAACTACCCTGTATACATAAATACATACTTATTTGTTACTGAGTAAATAATGGCCCCATATACTCTACTAAATTACCACCCACCACTGTGCTAAAGTAGCCTATATAATATAAATATATTTTTACTTCTGAATTACTTAACTGTTCAGTATACTTTACTAAACTACCACTTGCTACTTACTGTGTTAAAGAATTATTCCTCAATTTTCTACAGAAAATGGGGCAGAGAGAAAACAAAAGCCGGTGAAAGAGAAAGGTAAAGTTCCCAGCACTAAAACACAGGTGGCAAAACCTGAAGGCCATGAATCTTCATTAGCCCACCAGGTCTGACTGTTGGAGGCCATGTGGCTGCCCCACAGTGCAAGGAGAATGAATGGAGACTTCGGTGTTTTGTATTAATTGAAGCTGATTTGCAATTGTGGCACTTAACTAGTTAGTTCACACTAAATGAACACAATGCTAACTATTCTCCTCAGACACTAAACTAGATTGTTTCACTGCCTATTAATAGTGCTATAATATAATAAAACATTCTTTATCTGAAGCAAAAAAAAAAAACAAGATAACCTGTTCCAGACTTAACAAGGTAAACAGAAAAGTTGGAAGAGATGGGAACTGTTCCTTGTTACATCTAAGAGGCTCAGTCTTTTCCACGCGCAGACTTTTCCATCTGCATTCTAAAGACTGATGTCAGCTCACATCAGCCGTGCTAAGGCCACAACCATCTACCATCCCCTGCATTAGTCTGCTGTGACTTTTATTTCCATCTTAAATTACACTAACAGGAAAACAGGAATTTAGAATCCAAACTAAGTTTTATAAATATATATAGTACATATGTCTACTTAGTAATTAAAACCAATATTCTCTAAATGCAATGTTTCTTCCTTCTAGTCTCATTAAATGGGCACACCCTAGAGTTGATAGGAATTTCATTTTAACAACTTTTAACACCAAAAATGTTTTTAATATCATAGCATAGTAATACAGTCAATGAATTCCTTTCTATCACAATGAATATATTCATTGAAAGCCAGTAAAGGCAAAACAACTAGCATTTCTTTATCTATATATCTTGTAGCAACAATACCTTTTCTTTAAAAAAAGCAAAATATAGCATATGAACTTTTTCATTACAATTAGTCAAATTATAGTCACTTTAAAGAAAAGATTAATAATGTCATCAACTTAATAAAAGGTTTTAAAATCCAAAGTCAAAATAAAAAAATACAACCTAATGCTACTTCATATGTTAGAGACATTTTATGTATGAAATGAATGATGGAAATCAAGTTTTAATAGACTACTAATAAAGATGTTATAACCTATGTTTCAAGGAGAAAAGCAAAACATTTTATTGATTTTATGAAGCAAAATACTATATTTGCTTTACATTATAGAAGTCCAAATCACACTCATAAAATGTCCTAATTTAAAGATCTGACTGTAATGAACATAAAAGGGCTTAAGCGCACCTGGGACTCAGGTTATAACCCTTCTTGCCTCACGACCCTAACAAGACCTAACACTCACAGGTGTTCCCACAGTTGGGAAAAGCTAATGTTACACCAGCTATAATTCCTCCTTCCTCTCCAACCAATGAGGTACTGGGATACACTTCAGGACAAATTCTATTAACAAAGAAGTAATTCTAATATTTTCACTACTACATGCAAACATGTTCTACTGCAAAATTTGTTAAGAATAAAATGCATTAATATAAATCTTACATGTTAGTCAAAATGTATGTTTACCTAAATATACATCTATGAAACACAATTAAATTAAGTTTGTAAGACATTCATACACAAATGCTTTCATTCTCTTACAACTCACAGCAGCACCCTGAAAAGAGATGGATCCGGAGCTTCCAGAACAACCATTCACAAACCTTAGTTATTTCTTTCCTTGCTAGCTGAAATAACTGATTCTTAAATACAGTTCCTATTATGTCATCTTGCATCCTTAATCCAATGGTCTCCTACTATACCGAAAAGCTAAATACTTTATTTACCATGGCCACCAATGTCTTAAATATTGTCAATCTTTGCCTCTCTCTTTCCAACCACATTTCACATCTTCTGCCAAGGACAAACCAGTGATTTTGAGAATAAACAAAATGAACCAACTTTTTCCCATATAGCAACTTTAACTTAGGATTTTTTGAGATTCAGGTTCTAAGCCACCTAGATTAATCCAGTTGGTTAAAGGCACAAAACACCTAACATCTATCCCTTAGACCCACATGGTAGAGAGAACTAACTCCCACAAGTTGTCTTCTGGTCCCCATATGCACACTATAGCCCGGGTATACACAGACACACACCCATGAATACACTCTCTCCTCTCCATCCCCCAACGCACACCACAAATACCTCCCTCCTATCGTGAAGGCCTATGCAAAGTTACTTTCTCAGAGGCCTTTCCAGAACAACAAAATCCGGGCTTCTTACCATTGAGACTTGGCATATATCTGCTTATTTTCCAGCCAATGTCTCTCCTGACATCTTTTTTTAAACTTTATCGTTTTGGCTTTGTTTTTCTAGAATGCAAGCTCCAGAAAGACGGCCACATTGACTGCTTTGTTTGCACCACAGCACAAATCTACAACAGTGTTGGGAACATGCCATGGACTGAATAGACAGATATCTGTGAAGTGAAAAAACAGCAACATGAAAGCAACAAAATATAGATTCACCTCGGAGTGTTTTCTGCTTCAACCACTGGAAGACAAACATGGCTAAGTAAAAATTCACCTTGTAACATTGGCATAATCACTGTGTCAGGAGAAAAAGGAGAGGGACTTGTTGGAGGAAGGTCCAATACTTTAGTTCTAAAGGGCTGATTTCAATGCTGAGATCTGGTTACCGCCCCTTCTGAGACATTCTCTTGATTGGTTAATAAAAGTCGCTGATGGCCAATTAGTTGGGCAAAAAGAGCATAGGAAGGTGGGACTTCCTGAGACAGAAACAGGAACTCTGCATTTTACACAGAGTAATCTTTCTCTTTTCTACCAGAAAACATTGAAGCAGACAGACAGACATGAGAACTCTGGAAGGTAACAACAGGCCACATGGCAGTTTGGGAATAAATGGTCCAGGTTAATTTAGGTTAGCTAGTTGAGAGTCTGCCCAGCTAAGGGCTAAGCATTGAAACATTAAAGGGTCTTGGTGTATTTAATTATTGGGGAAAGGACCACGGTGACTTACAGGCCTCTAGTCCAAGCAATCCAGGGTCACTGGCCTCAGGCCAAACCCTGGCGACTATCCCTCCAGTCTGCTAGCAATTCTGCTGGTCTAATAGTATATAGTTATTAGTAAGTATCCAGCAGTTACCCCACCAGCTTCGCTGCCAGACCACACCTCCAGGTTCCAGGTCGTCCCTCCAGGCATACAGACTTCTAAGGCAAGTCAAGCCTGTCAATCTCCCACCAAGCCACCAGCTGTTCTGCCTGCCTAATATAACAACTTATAGTTATTAATGAAGACATTAGTTAACAGAGTTTAGGTTGCAGGTGGTGAAGGCCACCTTTGGTCTAGGGCCTTTTCCCAGTACAAGTCAGGCCGCCAGTTAAGGTGGGTCAAGCCTGCCTGCCTCCTGCCAGTTCACTAGCTGTTCCGATGGCCTAATCTTATAGTTTATATTTATTGATAAATACAACTGATAGTTAAATTGCAGTTTCAGGGACTGAAAGAAGTAGATGACCGTTAGAGATCCATGAATTTGGGCCAGAAGAGGTCAATGGAACTGATGCCACATTAGAACAGAAGAGAATGTAATCTAAAGAAAATATTTATACTTTTTGTTTGTTTGTTTATTGGAGAGAGACACATGCCACAGCATACATGTTGGTGATCAGAGGACAATTTGTGGGAGACAGTTCTCTCCTTCCACAATGTGAGTCCCAGGGAGTGAACATAAGATTTGGTGGTAAGAACCTTTACCCACTGACCCATTTCACTGAATCTAGAAAATACCTCTAAATGCTGATGTTTTTGTAACAGGCATATGGCCAGTAAATAACAACACTTCATATTCATATATGTATATATGAAACATCTACATCCTTTCCAAGGGCAGAAATTTGAGATTAAAAGCAAGGTGGCAGGCCAGGGATGGTGATTTCATACAAAGGGTCTTACTGACTGCCTCCGTGTGGCTGCCCTAAATTGTAGTTTTTCTTACAATCTGGCCATCAGTTCTGATTGCCATCTAAATACCCTCCCCCTAATGCCAACTTATGTTCACATTACCTAAATGTGTTTCTGTTTATAAAGCCAAAGCAACTATAAGAAACATTTAAAACACGGGTGCTTTTAAATCATCCTCATGAAGAGCTAAAACAAGACATTAAAGATTATACACTTTGAGAGTTGGCAGTATCAACTTGACACAACCTACAATCACTGGGGGAAAAGTCTCAATTCAATAATTATCTTACTCAGTTTAGTCCATAAATATATCTGTGGAGATTTATGTTGATGGTTAATTGATATAGGAAAATTCTGCCCATTGCGGGTGACACAATTCCCTCGGTAAGCAGCCCTGCTCTGTAAAGAAGAGAAAGCTAGAAGCAGAGTAAGTCACCAACATGGGTACTTGTTTCTCTCTGCTATAGATCTTGGATGTGATGTTGACTTGACTTTACCTCAGTGAAGGATGGTGACTTGGAATTGTAAACCAAACAAATCCTTTCTTCTCCAAACTTGATCAGGGTGTTTTATCACGGAAACAGAAATAAAATTAGATCTGCTGCATGTAACTAGGATATGTGCCTACTCCAGGTACTATAGAAAGAAACTACACAAACAGTAGAAGAGAGAGAAACTCTACTATCATTTGGTTTCAGGTATGGATTCAAATCGTAGATTCAATATAGCTATGTAATATGAGTCTGAGTGACTAAATTCAGTAATATCCTGTTTCATGAGCTGCCACTTAAAAATTCAACAACATGGATGTAGAGAGCTGCGATGTGCCGCGCCCTAAAGATGGCGCTGGTCTCCGCCTTCCACCAGCCCAACGGTGAGCGCTCTCTATGATAATAAGTTCATATTTGGCATAGACCGCTGATCTGGCTTGTTTCCACATACGTAGGCCTCTAAGATAGCACCACTTGGCTTTACTTGACTGGCTGTTCATTTAGTATTTAGCCTGTGGGTTGGGTCTGCCCGGGCATTCGGAATTCGGAATTCAGAACACTGTTTTCAAGGGACCTGAATAAACTGCTGGAGAAGAGCTTTTGTGAGTTGCGTCATCCTTGCTGGACAAAGGGGGACGCGACAAGTGGTGGCCCGTATGGGGACCCAGAAAAGACTCAGAACTCCTGCAGTCAGGGGCAACGCGTTAGTAAGTTCCTGGGATAAATCAGGACAATAAAGTTTCGCGGAGATAGCGAACAAAAGGTAAAGTTTCACGGAGATAGCGAACAAAAGGTAAAGTTTCGCGGAGATTGCGAACAAAAGGTAAAGTTTCGCGGAGATTGCGAACAAAAGGTAAAGTTTCTCGGGAAGTTGCGAACTATAAGGTCTCCGGGAGGGAGCAATAAGGACCTCGGTAAAGAGGCAATAAGGTCTCTGGGAGGGAGCAATAAGGACCTCGGTAAAGAGGCAATAAGGTCTCTGGGAGGGAGCAATAAAGTTCCGTGATTCGGACGAGTAGAAGACACAACTAGCAGAGCAAGGTGAGGAAAGCAGAGAGTGCCTCACAGAAATGGAGCGAATGCTGGCCTTTCTGGCCTTTATCAGTTGCTGGGAGAAGCTTGGGAGAGATCTTGGATTTTGCCTGGGAGCAAAGTACATTGCAGGGAGGAGCACGGCCTATTTGGAGACTTGTTCGGAGTTGTTTAGGAGATCAGAGATATTGCAAGGCAGTGGAAAAAGGACAAAAGGCATTAGAACAGTTAAAAGAGGAGCGCTTGGTCAAATCTGGGAAAGATACTTTGGAAGAGGATAGCTCAGAGTCTAAAGAGGAACTTAAAAGGTTAACAAAGAAAATGGAGAAGTCATCTAAGAGGAAGAGTTCTGACTGCACCCGGATAGAGCCCTCAGGTCCGGGGCCGCCTGTGCTGGCCCCGCCTTCATATAATGAGACTTCCCCTCTGAGTGATCCTAGTGGGCGGTCATTCTGTCCAAATGTCTGGAGGGAAGTGAGACATGAGCTGTACTATCCTGTCTTTCAGGATGGAGGGGAAAGATCTGAGCAGGTAGACAGTGAAAAGGAAAGTAACAAAGGCGAAAGATTTGAGCAGGCAGACAGTGAAAAGGGAGGCAAAAAGAAAGTTCCTCTCTACCCCGATCTTAGAGATTTTAGAGATTTTAGAGATTTTGAGGACTCAGAGAGCACAGATTCTGAAGGAGAGCTACACGCTCTAATAGAACAGTTGGAGAGGACTGTTATTAGAAAAAAGGAAAAGAAAAAGGTAAAAGAGAAGGACACGCAGGCGGCAGTCGGTGTAGGAGGAGCCGCTGCTGCAATCGGTGTGGGTGGAGCTGTTGTTACAGCGCCTTCAGCCACGCTGGCAGCGGCTGGTGTAAATAAAGCTGTTGCCATGGCGCCTTCAACTCCTCCCCCATATCCAGAAGCCACTCAGACAGAGCAGCCAGTTCAGTCCCTGAAAGTAGGGAGATCTTTCTGCCCGGGGGTGTGGAAACAAGTAAGAACAGAATAGAACATTATCCCACTGCACTTGCTGCTTTAGCCTTGAATGGTATCCAACAATGCTTGCAGTCTTTTGGAGTTGCTCCTGCCAGTATAATAGTGCCTTATTCCAGTTATCAAATTAAGATTTTGTGTGGCACTGTAGATGACTGGGCAATATTGCAATGTAGCTTTGAAGGAGTGATTGATAGCCATTATCCTAAACATCCATTGCTATCATTTTTTAAGGAGCACCCAGTGATATTCCCTAAGGTTACTTCAGCAGTACCACTTCAAGGGTCACCAAATGTATTTACTGATGGCTCAAAGACAGGCTGTGGAGCCTATTTGATAGAAAGACAAGAGCCCGTGTTATGTCAATTTCAACCGGGCTCCCCCCAAATAGTAGAGTTGAAAATAGTAATTGAGGTGTTTAAAAGATGTCAATTTGCATTCAATTTGATTTCAGATTCAGTTTATGTGATCAACGCAGTGAAAATATTAGAATTAGCAGGTCCTATTAAGAATAGTAGTACTGTATGTGCCTTATTACAAGAGTTACAAGCTTTAATCTGGCAGAGAAAAAGGTGTTTTTATATTCAACATATCAGAGCACACACAGGATTACCTGGACCATTAAGTGAGGGTAATGATAAAGTTGATCAATGGACCAGGATGGAATGCATTTTTTGGAGCTCATTCCTGGATCAAGCCAGACAGTTTCACCAATTATTTCATGTAAATGCAAAAACTCTACAGCAGAAATTCCATTTGTCTAGAGCAGATGCTAGACAAGTAGTTTTGGACTGTCCTCAGTGTGTGATTCATCATCATCCTCCCAGTGTGGGAGTGAACCCTAGAGGGTTGATGCCACTTAAAATCTGGCAAATGGACGTTACCCACATTTCAGAATTTGGAACCCTAAAATATATTCATGTATCTGTGGATACCTGCTCAGGTATCATACATGCTACACCTATGAGTGGAGAAAAGGCTCGCAATGTCATAGGACATTGCTTAGAAGCCTGGGCTGCATGGGGAAAACCACAGCAGCTGAAAACGGACAATGGACCAGCCTATACGGCACACTCCTTTGTCTCCTTCTGTAACCAGATGGAGGTACAGCTTAATCATGGATTACCATACAATCCTCAAGGACAAGGAATTGTGGAGCGTGCTCATCGCACCTTGAAAGAATGCTTGCAAAAACAAAAAGGGGGAATAAGCCAAGGCCGTACCCCCAAGGAGAGAATGTCTTTAGCCTTATTTACTTTAAATTTTTTCAATTTGGATGCTCAAGGCCGCTCAGCAGCGGACAGACATCAGGATTCCCATGGTTCACCTAAAAGCATGGTGAAGTGGAAGGATATTTTGACAGGCTCTTGGCGGGGGCCAGACCCCGTACTAACATGGGCGAGAGGGTCTGTTTGTGTTTTTCCTCAGAATCAACAAGATCCAGTGTGGGTGCCTGAACGCCTTGTGAGGAAGATTCGTCATGAAGACCTTCCTAAGGATCCTGGTGATAGTAGCAGTGAGTATGTCAGGAGCGCAGAGCAGTTTGGGTTCAACAAGATTATTTTTCCTTTAGCCCCATGATTAGTAATATAGTGAATAAGTCTTGTACAGGAATGCTTGATATATCTACTAGGGATCCTCAACAGACTGCCACCAATCCTTTTGATTTGTGGCTTTTGTGTGGAGTAAATGGAAGTTGCATGGACTTGGGACCTGTCATTATGCTTGTAGGAGGAATTTATCAAAGAGGTAATTTTTCCCTAGGGTCTGCTACCAGATTGGATTTCTCTAGCGGTAGTGGCTCTGGTACTTGGAATTCTTTATTTCATTCTTAGCGCAACAAGAACTTTTCAGCTTCGCCAGTATGTCTCTGGCCTCCTTTTCTGTGGATTATAAGTAATGGGAGTGCATCCTTGGGTGAAGAAAAGTTAGTATGCACTCCGGGTACATGTTTTTATGCCCTATGCTGGAATGCCACAGCCTTTCCTGTGGCTGTGGTGACTAGAATGCCTCGATATGCACCAGTTCCTGTAGAGGCCCCTAATACCATGATGCTATTCAGGTTTAAAAGAGATTTTGGCATCACTACAGCTATTGTTACTGCTATTACTGTTGCTGCTGTGGGAGCTACTGCCTCAGCTATTGCCTTGTCTAGTTCTATACAGACTGCCAATGCCCTGAATAACATCTCAGCCACTGTGGCACAGGCATTGGATACTCAGACCTCTATGAATTCTCATCTCAAAGGAGGTCTTATGATAGTTAATCAACACATAGATTTAATACAAGAACAGATTGATTCTCTTTGGCAACTAGCACAATTGGGGTGTGAGTGGAAAATGCAAGGTTTGTGTGTTACTTCCGTACAATATCAAAATTATACAAAAGCTGCTAATTTGTCTAGACAATTGTCAAAGTTCCTCTTACAGGATTGGTCGGCTGAGTTTGAAAATTTGATGAGAGAGCTGAGAGCGACAATCATCCACATCAACTCCACTCGGGTGGATTTGAGCCTGGCTACTAGTTTGACTTCTTGGATACAGACGGCTATGGATCATCTTAAGGAGTGGGCGGGCGTAGGCTCTTTGGCGATACTAATGATACTAGCCTCTCTGGTTTGCCTATGGTGCATCTACAAAATGAGAACCACACAAAAGCGTAATGTAGCCATGATTATACAAGCCCTTGTCGCCATTGAGGCGGGCCAGTCCCCTCAGGCATGGCTTGCTGCCGTGAAGTAAATCTTCACTAAGCATAGTCCCTGCCCACTGAGGTATTCGTTCCACGGATATTAGGGTCTGGCAAGTCAGTGACGGAGTTGACGGGTAAGTCTCGGCCACCTAAGACAGGGCAGTCCCGAGTGGGGAGGCTGACCCAGAGACGGGTAAGAGTTTGAGCACCGCCCTCCTACAGGCTCAGGCCCACTGTGAGATCCCCAGATAGAGGGATTACGAAGCCTTTCCAGGGATTTTTACCAATTTTAGAAAAAATAAAAAAGGAGGAACTGTAGAGAGCTGCGATGTGCCGCGCCCTAAAGATGGCGCTGGTCTCCGCCTTCCACCAGCCCGACGGTGAGCGCTCTCTATGATAATAAGTTCATATTTGGCATAGACCGCTGATCTGGCTTGTTTCCGCATACGTAGGCCTCTAAGATAGCACCACTTGGCTTTACTTGACTGGCTGTTCATTTAGTATTTAGCCTGTGGGTTGGGTCTGCCCGGGCATTCGGAATTTGGAATTCAGAACACTGTTTTCAAGGGACCTGAATAAACTGCTGGAGAAGAGCTTTTGTGAGTTGCGTCATCCTTGCTGGACAAAGGGGGACGCAACACATGGAAGATGTTAAAAGTACAACAAAGCATCAATAAGGGCTCAATATACATGAATTTACACTGTATCCAGATAATAATATGAGTTTAGTAAAAGAAGAAGTAAAACCCACTCTAGCAGGAGTCAGAAAATCGATGTCCAAGTCTGTCCCACTACATATTCCGCAAGGCACACACACACCAGGAATAGCTTTTATATATATATATTTTTTTTTTTTTTTGGTTTTTCGAGACAGGGTTTCTCTGTTTAACAGCTCTGGCTGTCCTGGACTCGCGTTGTAGACGAGGCTGGCCTCGAACTCGCAAAGATCCGCCTGCCTCTGCCTCCCAAGTGCTGGGATTAAAGGGGTGCGCCACCACCGCCCGGCTGCTTTTATATTATTTTTAAAGTTGGCTATTGGGTTGGATATTGTCCTGATAAAACAGGTATGATGTCAGGATATGTGGCTGTGAACTGACTGGAAACAGGATCTCTGCAGGTATCAAAGATGAAGATGCCCTGCACTGAGATGGGCACTAAACCTGACGACTTAGCGCTATCGTTCTGAGAAAGGAAAGGGAGTTCATCGTACAAAGCCACACAGACACAGAACGAAAGACAGCACAATGACCAGGACCCACATGCTGAATGATGCACTGACAAGCCAAAGAACGCCAATATTGCAGAGGCTGGCTGAGTGCAGAGAGGATAGGACGCCCACACTCCAAGACTTCAGGGACAGCAAGGTGCTGAAACACATGCAGCTTTAGCTTCCAGCCTCCAGAACCAAGAACTAAATATCTGTTGTTTTAAGTCACTTCGGTTATTTCTTATGACAGCCCTGGATGATAACACAAATACTTTTAATAACCAAAAACAAAAGGAAGCTATTTCTCTTGACATGTGAGAATTATAAAATTTCAAGTTTTGGTGTCCATAAACAAAGTTTTACTGGAATACAGCCACATTCGTTCATAGATGTAAAGTCCAGGGGTGTTTTTGTCCTATGCTGACAAAGCTGACATTGCCATAGAGATCACATGACATACACAGCCAGAAAAACCAACCATCTGTATCTAAAAACAAAGGTTTCTCAATTTCTAGGCTTGAGCTTAAAGGCCTAGGGCAGGAATGATCAGCTTCCTAGGAGATTTACTGAACACCAAGGAAATATGGCCAAGTAGTGGCTGACTAAAATCAATAATGGCTTAAAGTTTTTAAATAAATCAAGATTTGGCAAAAGTTTAGCAAAACAGAAATTATCAATAATAGACTGATGAGTCTGTGAAATAAAACATCTGACATCAGTCATCAATTATGAAGAAACTATGTATAATGGAAAAAATAAAGTCAATGATTTCTTTTATTATATACAAATTAGGCAGAAAATATCCACTAGAAATTTTCCAGATATGCTATCAAGTGGATGTTTGACCGTGCATGCCTTAAGTCTTTGTAATCTTAAACACTCACTTGTATTAATCCTGTTAAGACAATTCAACTAAATATATCCAAAATAAATGTCATAATTTAATATTTAAATAATTAATTTAATTGTCTAATATCTGGATTCAATTAGGTTCAGGAAAGTTTCAAGAGGGCCACCCAGTAATAAACACAAAATAAACTGTCTGCTGTCCTGTGAGTGATAACTTTTATGGCTACCATCGTTTCAGATGTCAGAATAATGACTTCCATACTCTGATTAAGATGCAAACTAAAGACACATGTTAAGGGAAGGGCAGTTTTCAATATGACTGCTTTCTTATATTATGCAAAATAAAGCTGTAAAGGCCAACAATTGCCCAAATGAATTCAGTCAATCCCAAGTATAGAAAAAGTAGAATTTTACATTCCAAACTATGATGAAGAACCAGTTAAGTTTTAAGTTGTTTAGGAATTAAAGGGATGTACTAGGTCTAAGAAGATGTTTTTAAGTTGTAATGCAAGTTAGGACAGAAACTAAGTTAGGTAAAGAACTTTAATTTCATGAAGATAGATAATAGAATATTATTAGTTGCCAAATACATACGGACTGGACATGGGGAATGTATGCTATACCGTATAATTTTCATAATTGTTGCCTAATTGTTCTTATTGTTTTGTATTGTATCTATTGTTATAAGAAAAAGAGCCTTTCATTGGACTTTAAAGAGGGAGCTGTTAGAGGGGGAAGATACACATTAAATAACAAGAAAAAAAGAGTGAAAAATGCACTTATGCCATATACAGGGGTGTGTGTGTGAGTGTGTGTGTGTGTGTGT
>CAJQZJ010013817.1:3628951-3643326 GCA_907164525.1 Lophiomys imhausi | reverse complement strand
CAGGGATGGCAATACCTCCAGAAGTTCTTTACTATACAGGATTGTTTAAGCTATCCTGGGTTTTTTTAATTTTTCCATATAAAGTTGTGAATTGCTCTTTCAAGTTCTGCAAAAAATTTTGTTGGACGTTTCAGGGAATTGCATTGAATCTGTAGATTGCTTTTGGTAGGATAGCCATTTTTACCATGTTAATCATACTGATCCATGAGCATGGGAGATCTTTCCATCTTCTGATGTCCTCTTCAATTTCTTTCTTCAGGGACTTGAAGGTCTTGTCATAAATCACACCTTTTGTGCCTGAGATTCTCTCTCCCATCTCCTGAATTCTGCTAGTGATGCTTGTGTCTGTAGTTCCTGTTCTCTTCCCTAGGTGTTCCAAATCCATGATTCCTTCAGTTTGTAGAGCTCAGGGAATAGCAAGCTGCTTACCTCTGCTGGCTCTGCCTGAGATGGACCAGGAAGGCAGGGAATTGGTGGGGAGGGGTTTAATCTGGATGTTCCTGGGGCCCTGCAGGCCTCCTCAGAAAGCAGATGATGGAGCTTGGGGAAAAGTGTGAAGCTCACCTCTGCTCGCTGTGCCCCAGGTAGACCCAAAAGGCCAACTAGTAGAACCTTAAAAGCTAGATATTCCCTTTTATATAGTTTTCTTCATCTATGTATACGATAAGAAAACATGTCAGGTCTATTTAACAAAATAGTTTGTACATGGTAAATGCAAAAACATATGGGAAGAGCATGTTAGAAAGCAATAATTAAACAGGGGCTAGATTACTATTAAGTATTATTCAATAAACACAATCCATTCAGATCATTAACATCAATTTATAAAGGTAGAAGAGAAATCCCAAAGAATAAAAACAATTAAAAAACATATATTAAGTATATTAAAGCTGAACTTTTTCTCTTAAAAGCCCAAGGAAAAATACACACCCTTCATGAGCATTTCATGGATTCTTTAGAGAACGCAGGGAAAGTGAAGAATTAAGCACAGCATTATTACTTGTTTCTGAGAATCACTTCCTAGTGCTGGTCTACACACCTTCCAAACGTGTGTTGAGTAAATTATATTTTAAAATTTCACTAGCAATGACTCATTTTATATAGATTTAGTAAAAGAATACAGTGCTAGAAAAGTGAACATCTAAGTTCACAAAAAAGTGCACATCTTCAGCATATTCAAATCAGCAAACTGTTTTTGAAATATTAACCACACATTATAAATATGATTTTACAATGCTAGCCACCTACACATTACTTCTTCGGTACATTTTGGAATTTGAAGATGTATATACATATACACATGTTATGTGGTTAATCATACATATATATAATATATATATGTGTGTGTATATATATATGTATATATATATTATATACACATATATATATTATATATATATAATCACTGCCTCTATACAAAAATGATGCTAGGCCAGAACTGAAGTTTGAGTTCATCTGACTCTCAGACATGCTCTTAACTACTTTGCTCTTTTCTGGTTGCTATCATGTGAGTTAGAAAACCTCCTGTAACTTCCAACATATGGTATGCCATCCCAATGAGCGTACCAGAGAACTCTGCTCTCTTTCAGGGACTTCTACCATCCACAGCACCATAGTTCTAGAAGGCCATGAATGACCAATTAATTCAGACCATGTTCTTGCAGCAAAAAATAGAGAGTAAATCTGCAGGGCTTTCTATGAGGCTACAAATCCAACATGTAAGATGAGGGGCTTGCACTGTCATGTTCTACACAAAAACTACATTGAATAATTGACAAGCAAAACGGGGGAGGTGTCAGGACATACATGAGGGGACACAAAAGATCATTCTGCTGCTCATTCCTTTAAGAAAATGGTTTGTCCCGAGAATTCACTATAGAGAAAACTCTATGGCGTAGAAGCACTCAACATCCTTACTCATAAGGGAAATGCAAATTAAAATGACTCTGAGATTCTATCTTACATCTGTCAGAATGGCTAAGATCAAAATCTCAAGTGACTGCACATGCTGGCGAGGCTGTGGAGAAAGGGGGAACACTCCTCCATTGCTGGTGGGAGTGCAAACTTGTACAACCGCTATGGAAATCAGTCGGGTGATATCTTAGAAAACTTGGAATAGCTCTACCTCAAGACCTGCTATACCACTACCAGGTATATACCCCAAACATGCATCACCAAATCACAAGGACATTTCCTCAACTATGTTCATATTCATAGCAGCGTTATCCATAATAGCCAGAAACTGGAACAACCCAGATGTCCCTCAACCCAGGAATGGATAAAGAAATTGTGGTACAACTACACAATGGAATACTACTCAGCTATGAGAAAAAAAAAGGAAATCATGCAATTCACAGCCAAATGGATGGAACCAGAAAAGATCATCCTGAGTGAGATAATGCAGACCCAAAAAGACACACAGGGTATTTACTCAGTCATAAGTGCATATTAGCCAATATGTTCAAGACCATCATGCTATAATCCACAGACCCAGAGAAACTAAGTACCAAGGAGGGCTCAAGGGATAACGCTTGAATCCCTATAAGTAGGGAAGATAAAATAGACACTGGAAATGCATGGAGAGAGGGATCTGGACAAGAACCCAACATTACTGCCATCTGAGAAACCTTATCCAACAGATAATTAAGCAAAAATCAGGGAGTTGTGAGGAAAAGTTAGGGGAAGGTTTGAGGAAGCCAGAGGGATCAAGGACTCCACAAAAAGATCCACATAACCAATTAACTTGGACACAAAGGAGTGCAAAGAGACTAATGCACAGAGCATGCAAAGACTGCCCCTAGCCCCATTATACATATAAAGCTGACAGGCTGCTTGGTCATCAGTGGATCCCCTAACAATCGGAATGGGGTCTATTCCAGACTTATCCGATGTTACCTCCGTCAGGAGCTCCTGTTCCTAACAGAGCAGCTTAGCTTACCTCCATGGAAGAGGAGGTACTTAGTCCTGATGTGGCTTGATGTACCAGAGCGGGTTCGTACTGGGTTGGGGGGAAGGATATAGGGGAAGTGGGTGGGAAGGTGGGAATGGGAAAAGTGAAGGGAGGGAGATGGTGACTGGAATGTAAAATAAAAAGATCAAAAAATTCTTAAATAAAATTACCATTTGTAAAAACAAACAAAAAACCTTTCCAAAAAATGGTTTGTCAGTCAATAAAATTTATCTCAACATGGTTGCTTCTTTATCTCATTAACACAGAGAATTTAAAAACCACCTGACATATAATATAGTAGCATTGGCCAAACAATATAGTTGGTATTTCAAACTATCCCAAAACTATATTAGCAAAAGCTGATTTCATTTTACTGCTAGAGCAGGAAAAACTCTAGGATGATACAGGAATTTTTGTTGTTGTAAAAAAAATGAATTTTAACAACTTTATAGGACTTAAAAGAATAAACTCCACAATTAAAACTACATTTTGATATGTTTTACACAAACCTGAAAACCTATATTTACTATGGCCATGAACTGTTAAGTTTCCCTTTAACCCTTCCTTACCATTTCCTAGAACCCAACACCACAGGAAAAAGAAAAAGTGATTCCTCCCTCAAGGGCCAGGTCAGAGGGTTCGTGAGCTGTAGCAATGAACCCCAATACTTTCAATGGAGGAATGTATCAGGGAATGTGAAATGAAGAAGTGAAACATTCACATCCAACAGTTAGTAAAAAGGCCTCTGCTTTTCCCCGGTCTGAGAGGGTGTCAGTACCGCCCAGCTAGGCACAGGACATTGAGTGCAGTCCACAGTGATAAGGAGCTGCAGCCCTTGTCCAGTGCATTTTATAATGTTATAATTGAAAACTCAATACTCATCATCTATAGTGAACAGGAATGTATTGGCTCAATGTTCTAGGTGCTAGAAAGCTTTGCAACACATGGAGACCACTACAAAAAACACAAAAAATCAAAATGCACAATTCTGGAGCAACATCCCAAAAGATACCTCTACAAGATACTTCTGCACGTAAGGCTCAAAGAACATTGAAGAACAGGAATTATAAAAGCCAGAGGATCAGGGAGTAAGCTGTGAGATTGTGTCTCCTAGGAATGTCAGAAGTTACACACACAAAGTATCACCAACATAACTGCCTAAACATGATTTGAACAAAGACAACAACTGCAGACATGCCAAAGAAGAAAAAAGCTCACAAGCCTCACTGAGGAAGGTTGGGATTGCAAGAGGTGGTCTTCCCCAGGGAAGCGCACACCAACTGATTGTCCCATGCCAAATGCTCAGCCCTGATAACATACAAAAAGGACCATTATGTGGACTGATCAGGTTATATTTAGCAATATATATGTATATACATACGCATATATGCATGCAGTAACAATTAGTGAAAAAAAGAGAGACCATATATTTGAAGGAGAGCATATATTAGAAGGGTATATGTGAGGGTTTGGAGGGAGGGGAAGGGAGAAATGTTATAAGTAAATTATAATCTCAAAAATTAAAAATAAATACTGCCATTGGAAAAGGCCTTCTTGACATATCAAAAAACATCATGGACCAGAAGAGAAAGCGCAAGAGACAGAGAGAGGCACAGAGAGAGACAGACAGACAAGACAGAGATACACAGACAAACAACAAAGAGAGCAAATCCACACCCATGTGCCCAGTCCTTCAGTAAGGCTTTAATCTACTGCTTAAGGAAGGGCCCCAGTGACCTAAACTCTCTTAGAAGGCCCCATATCTTAATGGTGCTATGAGTGCCATTCAATCTCAATGTAAAATTTGAAAGGACAAATATTCCAACCTAACATGCTCTTTAACCTGTCAACAGAAACTGTTTCTTCACTGTTTTGGATTTGGTTTTTGTTGTTGTTGTTTTGGTTTGTTTTTTTGGTTTTTTTGGGGGGAGGCAGGGTTTGGTTTGTTTGCTTTGGGGTTTTCCTCTTTCCTTTCTGACCTCATCTACTATTTTCTTTGTTGGTTTTATTTACAGCCCATATACAATTATTCTTTACAATACTTCCTTTATATTCATTTGATCTTTTACATTCCATGTGCATTTCTTACTGTCTTTTCATGCCAAGCAGAAGGCAAAAATATGTAAATCCTAAGTGTGATAACAACACATGGCCAGGGGATATTTCTTTTTGTTTGTTTGGCTTTTGTTTTTGTTTTTGTTGAAAGTCCAGCTGACCCCATAAACTGCCAAGCCAATCTGAATAAGTTCTCTACTAACTTCAGACTTCAATCTCCACCCATAAAGTTCCTAAAATGATGAAATCATCCAAGCAGCCACAAAGGACAAGAAGAGAACAAAATTCTCTCCCACTGTCATAATCTCCTTAGAATACAAAGCAATGTTTGTTCACATTACAAAACACTTTATCCTCTTCCTAGAAAACATGATCTAAAAATACCTACCATCCTAGCCTTTATTCATTCACAGCCAGAGAAATTTTCATGAGTACTTGCTCCCAAACTATAGTCATAATGTTATTTGAATTACCATAAAGCCTGATGACTTATGTTCAATCTCCAGCTCCCATGTCTAGAATGTAAGAAATGACTTTCAAAAGTTGTCCTCTTATTTATACAATGTATACCACTGGATGAGCAAATGCACATGTAAACACATGTGAATACATGTACATATGTGCACATACACAAGATAAAATTTTAAAATATTATTTGAGAATACTATGAAAACAGTATGTGTTAGAGAAGTGAAAGGAAATTTCTTTAATTATAATAGCAGCCGATATTGGACTGAGATGTAAATAAGTCACAAAAATTGGAGTAATTGATTTTCAAATCAAAAGATAAACAAGTGTAAGGAATTAACAGACCTTGAATATTAACAGAATGGGGCGTTATTGAACCAATGAGAAGAAAGATTAGTAAAACTAGTAGTCTGATAAAGGAAGGGATCAGAGTTTGGCAAGGGATAGAGGCATTCTGAATTTCAAGTACAGCATTAACATGCTCAAAATGTGAACTTCTAAACATGCAGCTGCTGTGTAGATAACAGAATGCAGAGACCATCAGGATGCCATGCTATTGGAGGCTCAAGAGAATAGGAGTTCTTAGACTATGGTAACGGCTGTGCTAGAAAGAAGGTGATAAAATCCAGAACAGATCTGAGTAGAGTATAACTTCCTGATAATAAGTATTTGTTAAATTTAATTGAAGTGTTCCTACAACAAAATTTGAGTCAATATTTAAAACCTTATATTTAAAATATTAAATATAGATGCCTTAGTCAAAGACACTACATACTTAAAATTGAAAAGTAAGTGCTATAGGAGTCTACGTGTATGTATCTGTGTGCGTGTGTGCACATTTATAATTTTTTTTTTCTTTTTTTTTTCTTTTTTTTCGAGACAGGGTTTCTCTGTGTAGCCCTGGCTGTCCTGGACTCACTTTGTAGACCAGGCTGGCCTCGAACTCGCAAAGATCCGCCTGCCTCTGCCTCCCAAGTGCTGGGATTAAAGGCGTGCGCCACCACTGCCCGGCTGTACATTTATAATTTTAAAATGTACACATCATTAAATGATGGTGGCACAAATGAAATTCTAAAGCAAAGTTTCCTTTTGGAAGTCACTCTAAATCATCATATCCTTATCAGGTGGTAAAAGAGATGTCAAGTCTTACTCTGTAGTTTCAGATTAATTCTACGAAAAAAAAATGTCAGACATTAAATATATTTCTCTGTGAGCCCTTTTGGAAACTTAACTATAATTTCATGTCTGAAATGCTGTTTCTTAGAATTAAGCTAAAAATAAAAGAATAAGAGTTGACATTTCTTAAACACTTGATGCATATGATGATCTTACCAGACCAGAAGCATTGGCACAACCAATGCAATAAAGAAAACTAGCATGGATGTAAGCATAACTTATGTGGTCTATATTACAGCGTGGCAAAGCAGACTGTCAGCAGCTGGTACTCATGGGTAACTGCTTCTGGCAGCAGAAAAGTTTTCCATCATTTTACTGCTATTCTTTTTGGAAGAAGCCAGAGAAAATATTTGATTATTTATTTTATACTTTATAATATGCCTTTTATTACTCTGACCTTTGACAAATAATTCACTGCCAATTTGGAAAACAGTGTTTTTTATAGTACACATTTCTGCTATAAATTTCATTAAATATAATATATGAGAATTAAACAAATATTACTTCTATTGCTGTAAGTTTAGTTTTTAATGTTTATTATTAAAACTACACAAACTTGTACTTTAGCAATTGGAACTTATTGGGACAAATATCATCAGAACTAAGAGTAGCTACACGGGAGTTCAGGGAAAACATTTCTACAATGCACACGTCAGCAGAGACAATCCTGTGCTACAAAGAAAACATCAGCAGAGATGTCCTCAGTCACAGAGTTCACATTTTTTTACCTATTGCCTGCAACACCACTTCAAACATAAACACAGCTATCAACATAACTATCAATATAACATATGTCAACAATTACACCCAATTGGATAGCACAAGCATTCTCATGACATGGGCAAGTCTTCATTCTAGTGCACTATATTTTTGTGGTTTTGTGGACTAGCTAAAATAATAACTAATTTAGTTTGGTAATCCCAACTTGGAGCATCTAGCATATGGCAAATGCTCAATATATTTCTCATTCTTCCCAAAATTTAGTAACACTCAGGAAAGTAACACAATAACGTGTGTATATGGCATAGGTATCTTCAAGGCTTTCTCCTCCTCCAAAGTTCAAAGCAGAAATGTTCGTGTTCAGTTTAAATTGAGCCCCAGTATCACCAGCTTTCAGTATTTATAATCTTTTAATCAAATTATCATACTAACATAGGTCAAATATAAATCCCTCCTACAAACTATTCCTTTTGATGAACACTTCATCTAACAAATCCATTCAGCAACTTACAGCACAAGATACTTGCCAGGCACTTCTCCAATCACAGTACAGCAATGTCCAGACCTTACATGAAGTTTCAATGTCCAGACGGGAAAACATTAAACAGGAAGGGCCAAAAAAAAAAAATCAAATGTGGATAAATTCCACAGGGGAAAAAATAAAATGCACGGGCTAGGCTGTGCACATGAGGGGGGCTGTTATTCCATGTGGAATAGATATGCAAAACCTTACAACTGTGACATTTCTCAGAGTATCAAAGATGTGAAACAGCAAGACATACAGATACTGGAGACCACCTAGGAAGAGCTGATACCAAGGTCTCACAGAGGAAGAGTGCTTGTCATGCTTCACCAGAGAGAGCAGTATGGAGGAAGCAGAAAAGAGGGGAAGGGAGGTAATAAGGAAGAAAGGAACAGACCTCCCGTTTTCACATCCTTCCAAGCCTCAAGAAAAAAACTTATGTAATTTGCTCAAAGTCACATTTGTTCCATAAAACCTGCAAAACTATGGTATTTTAACCACAAGATGTTAAACCACTGCCACATTACATTCTGATTCCTATATGACACATTCTCATATGTCGAACTTCACTTTTTGTGACCAGCACAGACATTTTGGGTCCCAGTTTACGTCTGGTTCACTTCAGGATATATTTACATTGAGTTTATCAAGATGCACTCATTCATTTATTTTCCAGTTGCTTCTAGTTCCGGACAATTGACTGCTAGCGGCCCGTGAAAGTGTGCTTCCCATAAACACTCTCATATTCATTGCTCCAACTTCCTCTGTCATGAAACAAGAGAGAAGGCTCAGCAGTCATACTAACATGTAGGAATGTCCTAGGATGCCAAGACCAAAAAAGATGCAGAAAACAGCAAAGAAATATGTGAAAGGCACAGAGCCGAAGACATGTAAACTGTTAAGGAGAGAACCAGGTATAGATCTAGACCTAGCTCAGATATGTTTTGTCTTGTCAAGAAAATGATGTAAATACAATCACAATTACTGTAAATGTATCAACATCAAAATGTTGTGAAGTCTTTATTTCTCACGGAAACTATATAGCTGGGTATGTTTTAGAATTGCTGTCTTTTAAAACTAATACTGTCTATAAATTGAAACAGTACACCCACATATTCAGTTCCAATTTTAACTATTCCAACTACCTATAACTTTTAAAATACAATTGACCAATAACTCAAAAGGAAACACTGAATTGCTATTTATTCTAGTCAAAAAAAAATCATGTTATAAAAATCAGCATGAGACTGAAAAATGTATAAACAATGAACAATGGAAAAAGTAATGCAGCTAAGTGTGGTGTATGCCAAGAACCACAGCTTTTGGATGCCTAAAGCAGAATAATTAAGAATTCAGGACAGCTTGCAATAGAAAGTAACTTCAGGCCAGCTTGGACTCCACAGCAAGCCTCTACTGGAGGTAAGGAAAGAGATAAGAAACATACTGGTATGCTAGATAATTATTTTGCTAGAACATGTTTTTCCAGATTTTATTATTCTTGAATGTACCATCTGTTTAAAACTAAAAAAAAAAAAAATCATTCAAAGGTATGCTAAATGGATTAAGCAGTACATTAAAAACAACACCCTGGGTTCCAGTCCCCAGTATAGGGGACAGACAGGTAAATAGATCAATTAAATTGAGGCAAATATATTAAATAAGAAAACATGGAGAAGAAAATAAGATTTAACTATAGAGACCAAGGAAAAGCAGTAAATTAACCAAACACCAAAAAACACAAAAAAAAGCAAGCTAAGTCCTGGTTTTGAAAATAAAACATTTACATCCTTGCTAGGATAATTCTTCAAAAGAAAATCATAAAAACTAAGAAAAAAAAGAGATTACAAAAAAAATATAAAGCAGATTGACAACAGATTCCAAAAGGTGTCTGCACAGAAATAAAAGGGGATGGGGGTGGAGGATTACTATTTTGAGGTCATTGTAAGCTTAAAATTTTATATCCACAGAACTATTGTTAATTCAGCATATACTTATCAAATTCTATTCAAATCAGACTCTACCTAGATGCTTATAATACAATGAGACATAAACAGGAAAACCCCTGATTGGATGGAGCTTACAGACTAGAAGAATTCTTTGTTCATGAGAATAAAAAATAATAAGAATACTTTAACTGGTTTTTTCTCTCTTGGTGTCCTAAAACTTTTTTTTCATTTCTTTTTTTTAAATAAATAAATTTATTTATTTGTTGCTTCAGGTTACATCTCCATCATATTGTCCTATTTCCGCCTTTCCAGCCCCGCCTTCCCACCCTCTACCCCCTAACCCTTCCATCCTATTCCTCTGGAGGGGAGTGTCCCTACATAACAGTCCCCTGCCCCAGTTCAGAAGTCATATGAGGGCCAAGAGCCTCCTCATACACTGGGGGCCTACAAGGCAGTAACACCAGTGAAAAGTGTCTCAGTGCCAGGGAGAGAAAACTAAAAAAAAAACAAACAAACAAACAAACAAACATGAAAAAGTCTATTTCATGTTCCCTTTGGTGTGTTGGTTGTAGTATAGATATCCTGTACTATAAAGCTAAAATCCTTCTATAAGTGAATAGATGCCATATGCATCCTTCTGAGTCTGGGTTAGCTCACTCAGGATGAGCTTCTCTAGTTCCATCCATTTGGCTGCAAATTGTATAATTTCATTGTTTCTGATAGCTGAGTAATATTCCATTGTGTAGATGTACCACAGTTTTTTAATCCATTCTTCGGTTGAGGGACATCTGGGTTGTTTCCAGTTTCTAGCTATTACAAATAAGGCTGCTATGAACATAGATGAGGAAACTTCCTTATGATTCCGTGAGGAGTCATTTGGATGTATACCCAGAAGTGGTATGTCTGGGTCCTGAGGCAGAGCTATTCCAAGTTTTCTAAGATATCGCCATACTGACCTCCATAGTGGTTGCACAAGCCTGCACTCCCACCAGCAATGGAGTAGGGTACCCCTTTCTCCACACCCTCGCCAGCATGTGCTGTCATTTGAGCCTTTGATCTTAGCCATTCTGACAGGTGTGAGATGGAATCTCAGAGTCATCTTGAGTTGCATTTCTCTGATGATTAAGGATGTTGAGCATTTCTTCAGGTGTCTCTCAGCCATTAGGGATTCGTCCTTTGTGAATTCTCTATTTAGCTCTGTCCCCCATTTTTTGATTGGATTATTTGGTTTCTTGGCATTTAATTTCTTGAGTTCTTTGTAGATTTTGGTTATTAGCCCTCTGTTAGATGTGGGGTTGGTGAAGATTTTCTCCCAGTCTGTAGGCTGCCGTTTTGTTCGAATGACAGTGTCTTTTGCCTTACAGAAGCTTTTCAGTTTCATGAGGTCCCATTTATTAATTGTTGGTCTTAGGTCCTGAGCTGTTGTATTCTGATCAGGAAGTTGTCACTTGTGCCAATGATTGGGACCCAGCCATACCACTTCTCAGCCCATTTGTTTCAATTAAAAGAGATTAGAACACTGATGCTCCTACACGACATGTTTTTTTTAATAAGTTAGCCAATTGCAGAACTAGATGTGGTGCATGCCATGATTTAAATTGTATTTAGCTAGGTTTAATTGATACATGACATATCTGGCATTGCATGGAGCTTGCAGGTCTTTCTGTACATGGGCAGACATGACACAAAAAGGATTAGAAGCCCGTCCCACACACCACAGTAGGGTGCTACTCTCCAGTTCCAATGGTACACACAGTTTACATTTCGGTCTTTTGCATTCATTATTATTTCACTGGACTCCTTAGCTAGACAGTTGACTCCATAAGTGTAAGAGCTACCAGAAGCCACCACAGTCAAGTAAAATACAGTAACATTATGAACAGTAATGAACAATTTCATCACTGAAGGAACTTCTATGTGTGATGGACACTTTTCACTGTTAACTTGATTGGATTTGGAGTCAGTTAGGAGATGTATCTCTGAGTCTGTACATAAAGATCTTTCCAGAGAAATTAACTAAGGAGTACTCATGGACTGAATCAAAAAAAAAAAAAAAGAAAAAAAAAGAAAAAGAAAAAGGAAAGGAAAAAGCAAGCTTAGAACTAGCACTCACCTCTTTGCTTCCTGGCAGTAGAAGACTGTGACACAGCAGGGCTCAGCATTTCTGCCATTCCCTCCCCAGCATAATGGACTGTATCCCGTCAAACCAAGAGCAAAAGGAGCCATTCCTTCCTGAGGTGGCTTTAGTCAGGTATTAGTAAAAAAGGAAACTAACACACAAAATACATCTTGAAATGCATGGCCTTGTTACAGAACTCAAAACCTTATCTCCAGGTAAATTATTCATTCTCAGTTAAACTACAGAATCATGTCTATCAATTATTAAAAATGCTATTAAAAGGTGAACTGTTGAACATGGTGGCAGCATCTAGATTATATGTGCACTATAATACCACACCACATGACACTGATTTCATACTTCTACACTTGGGAATTTAGATGATCATGTTCTCACACTCCTATTTAAAGATTAGCAGTACTGGTTCAATGTTAATGGTTTATCATGACAATTCATCCTTAACTTATTTCTCCCATAAACATAACAGCACAGGCAGAGTACAAAATCAAATAGGGGGTGAGAGAGCTGGATATACAGAAACAAACATGTAACCCATCAAAGAAGATCTAAAGTTAGAAAAGAAGAATCCCAACAGGCATGAGTTGAGTCCCTTCTCAAATAAGTGAAAGTCACTATGACAAAAAACAAACCAGACGATATCAAGTTCTCCCAGTCACTCAACACTAGCTTTTGAAACACACAGGAAACAGTCTCAAATCTGTTTTTCCTACTTCCATTGGGGGGAAAAAAGTCTATGGAAATGTTTTAAAATTTTTAAAAAAATTAAGAAACAAACAAAAAAAAACTTTACTTACCAAGTTGGCCATATAAATTGTGAGCAGCCCTCTCCTGTAAATAATTTAAAAAAAAAAGAAAGATTAAGCTTTGATATGACTTTATAATCACTTTATCCTTATCAAATATTTATCAAAAAGAATTATCAGGAGTGTAAATCCACATTAATACTGATATATTAGAAAATAAGCAGACTGTGTTGAGTTATTCTTTTAATTTGCTGAATTGAACCTACTTTGATTCTATAGATCATTCTAGTAATGTAATAATAAGATTCTACTTATTTGTCATTAAATATTTTAAATTAATATTGCATTGTTATTAGAAAACCCACCAAAATCTGCCTCTATTCTATATTAGAGATTTTTTTTTCCATTTTGAGATGGAGTCTCACATATTGTCCAGGCTTGTCTCAATTGTTTGGATTCAAGCAACCATGTTACTTCAGACATGCTTTGCTATATCCTGATTGTACTACAGGATCCATAATTCAGTAAGAAGAAATTCCTAGAGAATTTACCTTGCCAAAAATTCAAGGCCAGAACAATTCTGACTAAATGCAATTTTATCAGATTACCTTTTTATTTTGTACAAAAGCAACTGCTCAATTTCTCCATAGGAATTTACAATCCATTTGTAACTGATTACAAATCCTACTATTTATGACATTATTAAGTAAGCAGTCATGTGAAAGAAACATTCTGTTTCTGAGACAAAAATTCTCTAAATACGGCTACAGAAAAAGTAATATTTTTATCAAATACATTTAATAAGACCTCAGGTAGAATCTCAAAGATAATGAAAGCTTTAAGTAACTTACTAATTTTTGGCCCATTCAAGAAATAAAAGAATATTCTGTTCTAAGGAAAAGTTCTCATGTTTAATAGAGATCAGTAGCAGGGGATTCCAAGATGGCACCCACCAAAGTGCATGGTATCTGAGTGGTGAGAAGCTGAGATTAGTCACTGTGGAGGAAATGTGAGGGCCTGCAGCTGACTGAAAGATGGCTAGTGAGCCTTGGATCTTAGAGTAGAACATACTGCAGCCACATTACTAACCCAGCATAATTCCTACCAGCATTATAAATTATTCTCATAAAATCAGATTAGTGTGGCTTACACCCCTCATCAAAGAAGGTCCTCTTTGCAAAAGATGGAGACCATCACAGAAAACTGGTCAAAATGCAGAGAAAAACTGTGTGGTAACAAGCCAGCCCAGTGGCTACATTTACAACACAGTTCCTGTCCTAAAGCTCAGGGAATATCATGGAAGAAGGGCAGAAAGATTGTAAAAGCCAAAGAAACAGGAAAGTTACTATAAATGACAGATATGATACCCCAAAAATATGAAAGACTAAATAGGACCCAAGCAAGGCCAACACCAACAGATACAGTAACGGGGAAGGGGGAACCCACAGGGCCTCATCCCTAAACAAAGAACTACAGGCAACTAAGAACTGCTGATGGGGGGAACTGGTCAACTCCAGAAATGGGCCGCTAATTTGTTAGCCAATGCCAAGTCATCAACTTTAAAATTACACATATAAGCAATGCTAAACAAATTCAGCAGGTTATATTGTGTGTGTGTGTGTGTGTGTGTGTGTGTGTGTGTGTGTGTGTGTGT
>CAJQZJ010013817.1:3515361-3602088 GCA_907164525.1 Lophiomys imhausi | reverse complement strand
AAAAAAAGAAACAAATAATTTTTCAATTTAAAATTAGGATTTAAACTATAGAGGTTAATATTTTTCAATTTAAATTTAAAAGGTGATTCACTTATAAGTTTTTAATTTTTACATGTCTACAGCATTTGGGGCTTTCCCGTCCGTGTCTTCATCAGAGTACAGCTTGTAGGAGTAGGTTCTCTTTTTCTACCATGCCAGTTCTGGGATTGGAACTCAGATCACAGGCTTGGAGACAAGCACTTGTAGGTGTAAATTATAAATTATATTTATTATTATCTATAAACACCTACCACCCCACCAACCCTAAGAACTTTAGAAAGGATACCAGATCCTCAGGGGCAGGTCCTTTGAGGGCAGCTGGCTAGCAGTCTGTCTGCAGGAAAACCACAATAACACTTGTTCAGTGGTTCAGGCTGGCCGCTGCCTCACTTCAACGTGGCCCCAAGGCCTCCCAAGTCAGCCAAGACTGTCAACGCTAAATAGAGCAGGTGCAGCACCCCAGTGAGCCTATCAGGGCAGATACATGGCTGTGTGGCCTTGCCACACCCTCATGGGACAGGAGTGAAAACACTCTGTTTTCAAGATCTCTTCACAGTCCTTTCACCACAGCCTAGGAGCATTCCTGCCTCACACCTTGCTCACTCTCCCAGGGGCTGCGAACCCACAGACAGAGGTAGCCTCAGGCTGCTGTGCTCTCACTGCCATGGCACCAGCTGTCCAGGGCTCTCCTCAGCGTCTGGTTCTCATGAACTTTCTCTGAGCAGGTGCTATGCCACGCCTCTTTTGCCAGCTCGAGCTTCCTGATGGCAGATGCAGTTTTCCATGCCCTTTTCTCAGCCTTCTTGGGCTGGCTTGAGCCTGGAGCCCCTTTCCACAGCCTTTTCTTAGCTTCTACTTCCTGTCCCTTCGGCTGGTCTCCGTTTATGTGCCAAGATGCCCGACTGCCCAATTCTGACCACCTCAGGGGTAGTGTGGCCTAGGGGCTGGTTAGCACATCTCTGCTTGATGTCCGGCCTTTTCTGTCAGCACAGCCTCAGGGCCAGCAGTTGCACCCTGTTTTGGGCTTTGCTGTCACACCCTTAAGTAGTGTGCTGCTCTCAAGGTCCATTGGCGGGTCTTGTGGTTCTCAAGGGCCGTGGCTGTGCCCTTCCACAGAGTACTGTTCTCCGAGTCTCTCGGAGCCTTGGCTTTCCAACTATTCAACCCAACTTCAGCTCCACCCAACATTGGCGGCTGTCTTTCTAGAGTCTTTCAAAGTGTGGCATTGTCCACATTTATCTACCTTGGGCTAACTCATCATGGGACCCATATTGTAATTATATTTATTGTGATTATTTTTATTATTACTTTTGTTTTATTACACATACCTACCATGAAGCCCACATGTCATGTGACCATGCTGTGATGATGATGATAATGGTGATGACTTGTGCTTCACCTGGAGCTAACTCCGTCATGTGACCTACGCTGTCACTATTTTTAACTTAGGTGAATGCAAGCATCTTCTGTTCTAAAACTTTGTTCCTATAGAAGAGCCAGCAAAATGGCATAGTTTTTTACTTTATTTTTAACATATGCTTTTATTCAGTAGCTTCCATATAAGACTGAATCCAAGTGGAAACAATTGGTTGGCTTAAATAACTAAGCCTCCCTCTTTTCAGATTGCAGCTGTTCTCCGGAAGCGGAAGTTGGAATATTACCTGTACAAGTTGCTCCCTGAGATTCTTCAGTCTGCCTCCTTCCTGACTGCTAATGGGGCCTTGTATATTACTTTCTTCTGCATTTTAAGGTTGGTGCTCATTATCACCAATGCATGTTAATGAATTTGCTTTGTTGAAATAGAAGCTTACTTGCTGTTCTATTGCTGTAAAGAAACACCATGACTGAGGCAATATATAAAGGAAGATATTTAATTAGGGACTTGCATGCAATTTTAGAGGGTGAATTCATGATCAATATGGCAGGGAAGATGGTAGTAGGTAGGAGTGGCACTGAAGCAGTACCCCAGACCATACATCCTGATCCACATGGTGTTGGGGAAGAGGGGGAGGAGGAAAAGGGAAGGAGAGAGGTAGGTAGAACAGAAGGGGAATGGGAGTAAGGGACAGGGGAAGAGGGGAGACTAGGCCTGGTGTGGGCTTTTTAAATCTCAAAGTCCGCTCCAGTGACACACTTCCTCCTTCCAGGCCACACTTCCTAATCTTTCCTAAACACTCCAACTGGGAACCAAACATTCAGCTATATGAGCCTATTGGGTCCATTGTCATTCAAACCCTACAGAAAGAAAGATCTATTTGCATAATTGTTATTCAGCTTATTCTTTCTACTTTAATCTGTGAAGTGACATTTACCTCCAAGAAAATTTGTAAAATCAGAAGCCTTTGGTCTTGGCCTCATGATGTAAATTTCCAGTTATTGGCATGATTATGCAACAAAAACTCTTTAATATATTATTCATTTTTCTGAAGCGTACTACAGTAGGGTTTCTGAACAGAATCAGAATTTAGGAATGGCCAGAAATTCAAAGCAACTGTCCTGTAAGGTTGGGGCCATAGCACACACATGGTTGACATCCTAAATGGTTGTGTATCCTAAATAAGTTCCTGGTGTCACTTCCTGCTAGACAGTGTCCTGATTCAGGCATGCACTCCCTGCCTGTATTGACTGCTGTGTGCATTGCTGCAGTTCGACTCTCAGTCTTTTAAGTGCTGCTATTAGTAACTTCTCACTGCTGTTGGAAGCAAATGTTTATATCTGTCAAGTTAAAAGTCACCTCATATGATTCTCACCCTTGTGTTATCTATGGTAGTTTTGTATATTTTCGTTAGAGTTAAGCATATACTTTCCAAATGTCTCTTACAGATTTTTTTCCCCCCTTGAAGCATTGGTATTTATAAGTTTCACACAGTGGAGGCAGGAGCTAGTAAGGTTTCATGCTACGGAACAGATTGCACCTTGAAATTGGCTTGGGCATCTGTGTAAGGAACTTAAGCCTGTGGGCTCAGCAGTGCCAAGACTTGTTAGAACTGGAAGCTGCTGTCACAACACACTGTTCCTCTGGGTAAATGGTTGAAGCGTAGTGTATTCAATAGGGAGAAAAGGGCTGTGTTCCCTTTGGAGCTGTCTTCGTAAGCCCCCTTTCCACTAGAACTTATATTCAATAATTTTGTCTCTAAATTTGTTTGGAAACATTAGCAGTTAAGCCATTTTTAATGTTTTGGGTACTGTCCAGATCCCTACTTTCAAGTGACAAACACTAGTAAATATGAAATTGTATCCACATAAAACTAAAAAAATAGAAAATATTTTAGCAAGTGCTATAAATAATTTAGCAAGTGCTATTTGGAAACATGTAGGATTATAAAGCATAGATGGAACTCCTTTTAAAAATACCTCCTGTGAGGCGGATGGGTGGCACACACCACTCTCAGGAGAGGAGGCAGAGGACTGCTCAGAGACACAGGCTAGCCTGGGCTTCATGGTAAGCTAAAGGATAGCATGGTATGCACAGCAAAGTCTGTCTCAAAAAACCAAACCAAATCCAAGGCAAACAGCATCCCAGAACTACTGTATCAAACAGAACCCTGGCGATGCTTGTAGAAAGAGCTGGCATTTTCTGAAAACTTACCGTGAGCTCTGCATTGTTGCAGAGAGAGACATCAAGTCTGCAGAGTGTGGACCATGTGAGTCTGGGGTACTGTAGGGTGTTTATAGAGGGTGGGTGGGGAAGACCAACTTCTGTTTGGAAGGGCTGAAGTGACCAACTAGGAATTTCAACCAAAAATTCCAAATTTGAATTTCAGGAAGATACTTGGAAAATTCTACTCATGGACTCCTGGCTTTGGTGCTGCCTTACCAGCCTCATATGTGGCCATTCTCATTGAAAGAAAAAGCAGGTAAAATGTGTACATCTATACGTTTAAAAGAATTGGTTTCCTGGGAGAATTTTATTTAATTTTTGCTTATTACTTATTATTGCCCAGGCATGAAACATCTTTTCCTATATATTTTTCCACTCTGCAGCTATGTGATTGAAGATTAATTCTATATGAAGACCATGTTATTGTCTATAAAATAAATATAAAGATATAAATATGCAATAAAAAATAAAGAAATGTAAGTATAAAAATAGAGAACAGAAATACCAGCTTCTTTTTATTAAAGTAATAGGAGGTTCTGTGATACATCCTAATTAAAACATGACTATGCAAATTCCAGTAGACACCTGTTTTCTTAGCCATACCTCCCCTTGTCATACGCAAGAAAGTTAATAAATTTTCTGTTGCCATCTAGGTGTGGTCTCTGCTGCAGGTTGATTAACCTGCCATACTAGTTATTTTCTATAAGGAATCTTGTGAACAATTTTTTTATTGTTATTCACATAAAATTTTCCATGTGAACTCATTTTTATCATCTGTTGAAGGTTATATAGGTTGTTGAATCACAGAATAGTTAGTGTTAAAGCTTTTTCAAAAGACAGTATTTGTCATTGCATGCATTGCTAAACTCAGAGACCTCATAGATGTTGTAATGTCTGAAAATTCAAAACATGTTGTACTCTGCCTCAAAGGACAGCATGCATAGCACAGAGCTCAGGTGGGACTCCAGAGCCGGACTCTGGCTTAATCATCTGACTCTGCCACTAACTGTGTCACCTCTTTGGCTTATTCTTTATCTGAAAAATGGAAGTAGTGATAGTCTGTCATGCTTCAGATAATTTAGTTAATATATGGAAAAAAGAGAAAAGAACAATACAGCTCTGTGTGTGGTAACAATTACTAGTCTCCCCCTACCCCCATAAGTAATGAAGGAATTTTTCTGCTGATGGCATCACAAATTGGTTTTGAAACCATGTTCAAAAGATACTCATACATGAAACTTTAAACCTGTTTTTGTTGTTGTTTGTTGTTTTTTTTTTTTCCTTTTGGGTGAGGGATTACTAGAGCACAGGCAACTCATCAGTGGCTACATGACTGAGAAAATGGTACCCCTTTCTCCATAAGCATCCTTTAATCAGTGTGCCGTGACTAGCTTTCAGCACATAAGTAGGATTGAAGTTTTGTAGTTCTGTGCCTATTTTAGCAGGAACTGGTGACATGACTTCCCAGGTAACCTGCAGTTAGCAGTTCACAATTTCACTTCATTTACATATGAGTGCACATATGTAAGTATGTGGCCGTGTATGATTATCATGTGAAAGCATGTTGTTTAGGATCCCTTTTCTGAAACTTTATCAAGACATTTCCTCTCATAATAACAAATGCTCCCACACATAAGAAAATTAGCATTCATTCTGTGCTTTTGTGTGCAAGTGTTATTGTATGGTGTCATGTTTATTCTAATGTTAAGGTTGTGTTGCTCTTAATATTTAAGGCTTCAGATATCACTGCTGTGTATATAAGGCTTCCTCATGACTGCTGTGCATAGTGTGTAGATTATGATTATAGTTCATTCATTAATGTCCTTTTCTGGAAATTCTTCCACCATAGTCTATGTTACTTCTTTGATAAAGAATTATTTTTCAATGAATCTAAAATAATACTATTTTATTGGATCTTCACCTGAGAGTGTTGTTTATAGCGATTCCGCTGTTTGTAACCTAGTAAGATTTTCTGTGTAGCTTAATTTAGGCTAAAGTTTTTTTAAAAAAATAATTTTTTTTGAACAGTTTACAACAATGTGTTGTTTAATGGAGAATAATAAAAGCCTCAGCTTACATTCATTAGACAACTTTCAAACTAATACATTTTCTTTCTTATGAAAAATTTACTTTTACTATAGCAGTGAAGCTAGTTTAATGTTTTTGAAATTGTAACTTTTATTTATTTATTTTTTATATAAGTACTTTATTTTTTTTTCTTCAAGTTACATTTCGGTCACAAACCCTTCCCTATTCCCCCTTCCTGTCCCACCCTTCCACCCTCTTCCCCCCCAACAGCTTCCCTTTTCAATCCAACAAATGGTTCTTTCTCTTATAACAGTAAATTCTATACAAAACAGCAGAATTAAATATGCCACATTTATGAGAGTTAAATGGCCCAGTATACTTTCCCAATGTCCAGTTCATACATATTTGGCCCCTGACTTTGTGGTCTTAAATTAAGATTTTTTTTTGATATTGTGACATATCATCTCCTGACAGCACCCCCTATTCTACTCCAAGTAGAAGATAAGCATCGAAGAATCTCCAGTGTGAGATGGTTGAATTAGTGGCAAGCCTATCTCTTGGCGTGTAAAAACTCCTTGCTTCAACTGCAGACAGACTGCTGTCCAAAAAGGACAAAACTTGGTAGCAGGGAAGTCGACAGCCTAGCTCTGCCAAGACAGGGTAGGTAAGTCCTTCATAATCCCTGCTCTACAACAAATGTCTGTCATAGAAACAGGACCCAAAGGCTGAAGACTGATGCTGGAATGTATGGAGAGAAAATGGGAACTGTCCAGGTAGTCACTGGTTTGTCATTTCTTAGTATTGGAAGCTGCAGGCCCTGCACTTCCTATATAATCAGATATATTTATCCCTCTCAGGTCTCTGAGGTGGTTGAAGAATAGACAGCTTGAGTCTCATAGCTAAATTTTGAGTTGTTTAGGAATCAAGAGGGCATTCTAGATCTAAGAAGATGGTTATAATAGTTGTGCAAGTTAGTATGAAAGCTAAGTCAGTTATAGAACTTTAAACTCATGGAGATGGTTAGAAGGTAGAAGGTTAAAGTCAGGGGCCAAATATGTAAAAAATAATTTTATGAGTACTTGAAAAAATACATTTTCTATTATTGGGGTTGAAAGCGATCTCTAAATTCTATGCTGGTGATTATGCTGTTTAGATTATATCTTCATCTTGAAGTAGAGTGTCTGGTATTAAAATATCTGAAGGACTTGACATAGTGGTGCACACCTTTAGTCCCAGCACTGGGGAGGCAGAGGCAGGAGCAGCGTTTTGAGTTTGAGGTCAGGCAGGTCTCTATAGTGAATTTAGGGTCAGCCAGGGCAACACTGTAAGTAAATCTATCTCTAAAAAAAAAAAAAATTTTTATTCCCTTCAGCTTGAGTTCTATATTGTTTTCTATATCAATCAGAATTCTTTTTGTTATGTCTTAACATTTTTGAAAACAGTTTATGTGTCTCTCATTTCATTTTGTTTGGTGAACCAATTTGAAAACCTTAGTATTTTAATTAACATGTATGTTTACTGGTGCCATTGATGTCATTTCTTGATATCACTACCATACTTGCTTTTTAATTCTGCGTATTATTGTCAGCAAGTACTGAATGACCAATCTGATTTTAACTTTTATTGAAAAACGCATAGACTCAGTAGTGCAGGGTGTTTCTACCCTCATCCTGCCTTCCTCTCACTGCAACTAATGTGAGAGTGGAGTGGAAACTAGGAAGTGGGCAGTGCTGTCATCACCTTGTAGAACTCAGTGTCCCTATCTTTGTTGCACTTGTATGTGTGCATGCACAGTTCTGAGCAGCTTGTCCTCCTGGGTTGACTCATGTAACCCCGTTGCTGTCTGTATGCAGTGTGGTTTTGTCATCACAAAGATTGCCTGCCTCCTAGGAACAAGCAGTCTGCCTTGCTCTTGAATGTGTCATGTTGAGGACTTGAATAGTTACAGGAATGGAACTATGGAAGTGTGTCTACACAGGCGTTTTCTGTGTTCTTTAAACTAAGCTTTGTGCTGTTGATCTACCCAAGATGTTACTCTATCACTACTTCATTCCTTTTCTATTGCTTAGCTTTGTATTATAATAATATACTGGTATGTATTTGTGATTTATTCATTCTATTGTTATTCTCTCCATGAATATGGTATTACTTTCAATCTATTTTGATTTTTTAGACTTTGTTTCATCAACTCTCGTCATTTGCAAGATAAAATTTACATTCTCTGTTTCCAAACAATTGTAGTGTTCTTAATATAAATTTTGTTCACCCTTTTTTTACTTTTTTTTTTATTTCTTCAAGTTACATCTCAATCGCAATCCCCTCCCTACTCCCCCCTCCAGTCCCATCCTCCCACTCTCTTCTGCCTCAACCCACCCAACCCCTTCCTCTTTTTTTTTTAAGTTTAAGGTATATCTGTTTACCCCCAACAGCTCCCCCTTTCAGTACAACAAATGGCTCTTTCTCTTATAATAATAAATACAATACAAAGCAACAGAGGTAATTAGGCCACAGTTATGAGGGCTATATGGCTTAGCATACATTCCCAATGTCCAGTCCATATGTATTTGGCACCTGACTTTAACATTCTACTATCTAACCATCTCCATGAGTTTAAAGTTCTATATCTAACTCAGCTTTCATACTAACTTGCATCACAATTTTAAAAACATCTTCTTAGATCCAGAACACACTCTTGATTCCTAAACAACTCAAAATTTAACTATGAGACTCTAGCTATCTATTATTCAACCACCTCAGAGACCTGAGAGGGATAAATATATCTGAATATATAGGAAGTGCAGGGCCTGCAGCTTCCAAAACTAAGAAATGACATACCAGGGGCTGCCTGGACAGTTCCCATTTTCTCTCCATACATTACAGCATCGATCTTCAGTCTTTTGGCCCCGTTTCTCTGACAGACATTGATTGTAGAGCAAGGGTTATGAGGGACTTGCCTACCCTATCTTGGCAGAGCTAGGCTGTTGACTTACCTGCTTCCAAGTTTTGTCCATTTTGGACAGCATTCTGTCTACAGTTGGAGCAAGGGATTTTTCCTGCCAAGAGATAGGCTTGCCACTAATTCAACCATCTCCCACTGGAGATTCTTCGATGCTCATCTTCTACTTGGAGTAGAATAGGGGGTGCTGTCAGGAGTTGACATGTCTCGATATCAAAAAAATCTAAAGTTAAGAAAACATCTTTGAATGCCATATTCTGCAGATCTCTTGAGGTTTTTGAAGAGGCCCTATCTATCTCTTATATTAGGATAAGCAGATGTTGCTTGTCTCTTAGCAACTTGATTTCTGATCAGCTTAGAAAATAACTATAATAGACTGTCATAGTACCTAACACAATGACAGGCTTGCATGACTATTAGTTTGCATTTCTTAATTATCCTAAACAGTTTATGACAATTTGTAGCAAAAGGCCGAAACTTCACATTTAATTTTTTTTTCTTTACCGCCTAATCCTTCCATCCCATTTCTCTGGAGTGGAGTGTCCCTATATAACAGTCCCTCTCCTCAGTTCAGAGGTCATATGAGGGCCAAGAGCCTCCTCATACATTGTGGGTCTACGAGGCAGTACCACCAGTGAAAAGTGTCTCATTGCCCAGGAGAGAGAACTAAAAAACAAACAAACAAATAAGCCGACAAACAGATAAAAAAAGAATAAAAAATGGAAAAAAAATAAGTCTATGTCCATGTTCCCTTTGGTGTGTTGGTTGTAGTATCAATATCCTCTACAATATAGCTAAAATCCTACTATAAGTGAATAGATGCCATATGCATCCTTCTGAGTCTGGGTTAGCTCACTCAGGATGAGCTTCTCTAGTTCCATCCATTTGGCTGCAAATTGCATGATTTCATTGTTCCTGATAGCTGAATAATATTCCATTGTGTAGATGTACCCCAGTTTTTTAATCCATTCTTCGATTAAGGGACATCTGGGTTGTTTCCAGTTTCTAGCTATTACAAATAAGGCTGCTATGAACATAGATGAGGAAACTTCCTTAAGATTCCATGCGGAGTCATTTGGATGTATACCCAGAAGTGGTATGGCTGGGTCCTGAGGCAAAGCTATTCCAAGTTTTCTAAGATATCTCCATATTGACCTCCATAATGGTTGCACAAGCCTGCACTCCCACCAGCAATGGAGGAGGGTTCCCCGTTCTCCACACCCTTGCCAGCATGTGCTGTCATTTGAGCTTTTGATCTTAGCCATTCTGACAGGTGTGAGATGGAATCTCAGAGTCGTCTTGAATTGCACTTCTCTGATGATTAAGGCTGTTGAGCATTTCTTCAGGTGTCTCTCAGCCATTAGGGATTCCTCCTTTGTGAATTCTCTATTTAGCTCCATCCCCCATTTTTTGATTGGATTATTTGGTTTCTTGGCATTCAATTTCTTGAGTTCTTTGTAGATTTTGGATATTAGCCCTCTGTCAGATGTGGGGTGGTGAAGATTTTCTCCCAGTCTGTAGGCTGCCATTTTGTTCGAATGACAGTGTCTTTTGCTTTACAGAAGCTTTTTAGTTTCATTTAGTTTTATTGATTGTTGATCTCAGGTCCTGAGCTGTTGGTGATCTGATCAGGAAGTTGTCACCTGTGCCAATGAGTTCGAGGGTTTTTCACACTTTCTCTTTTTTTTTTTTAAATACTTTATTTTTTTTCTTCAAGTTACATCTCAGTCACAAACCCCTCCCTATTCCCCCTTCCAATCCCGCCCTTCCACCCTCTTCCCCCCAGAAGTTTCCCCTTTCAGTCCAACAGATGGTTCCTTCTCTTATAACAGTAAGTATTATACAAAACAACAGATATAAATATGCCACATTTATGAGAGTTAAATGGCCCAGTATACCTTCCCAATGTCCAGTCCATACATATTTGGCCCCTGACTTTAACATTCTACTATCTAACCATCTCCATGAGTTTAAAGGTCTATATCTGACTCAACATTCATACTAACTTGCAACACACTTTTAAGAGTATCTTCTTAGATCTATAACACCCTCTTGATTCCTAAACAATTCAAAATTTAACTATGAGACTCTAGCTGTCTATTCTTCAACCACCTCAGAGACCTGAGAGGGATAAATATATCTACTTATATAGGAAGTACAGGGCCTGCAGCTTCCAAAACTAAGAAAGGACATACCAATGACTGCCTGGACAGTTCCCATTTTCTCTCCATACATTCCTGCATCAGTCTTCAGCCTTTGGGTCCTGTTTCCGTGGCAGACATTTGTTGTAGAGCAGGGATTATGAAGGACTTACCTACCCTGTCTTGGCAGAGTTTGGCTGTCGACTTCCCTGCTACCAAGTTTTGTCCTTTTTGGACAGCAGTCTGTCTACAGTTGGTGCAATGGGTTTTTTCATGCCAAGAGATAGGCTTGCCACTAATTCAACCATCTTACAGTGGAGGTTCTTCGATGCTTATCTTCTACTTGGAGTAGAATAGGGGGTGCTGTCAGGCACTGATATGTCTCGATATCAAAAAAAAAAGAAAATCTTGATTTAAGATAACATCTTTGAATGCCATATTCTGCAGATCTCTTGGGGTTTTTGAAGATGCCCTATCCATCTCTTGTATTTAGATAATCAAATGTTGCTTGTCTCTTAGCAACTTGATTACTGGGTAGTTTAAAAATATCTGTGATAGACTGTCATAGTAGCTAACAAAGTGACATGTTTGCATGACTAGGAGTTTGTTTTACTTAACTATCCTAAACCGTTTTAGATGGTTGGTATCAAGAAGTCAGAGCTTCACATTTTATTTTTAAGTATCTCTAGGTATGATACCATTAGGAAGCGTTACCTTTAATTTTGTATCAATATACAAAGATCTATTCAATTGTTGTTAAATATACTCTTAATTATGTATCAATATACAAAGATCAATGCCTATGTAGCCCAATACAAAGTAAATTTGTATTGTATTTGGAAGGTTTAATGCCATTGTGGCCAAATATAATCTTATTTTTGTACCTTTCTGTGCTATGTCTATATCTCATTTTTCTCAAGCCTATGCACTCCTACATAGGAGAGGAAGAAGGATACAGAAAAGGAAAAGTAGGAAGTCCCTGGGGCTAACCTCCAAAACCCATTAAACAGGACCATTTATCAGCTTGTAATCTCTTCCCCTAAATATCGGAGTTTTCAGTTATCCTTCAAATAACCAAAAAGAAGGGCGGAGAAACACCTTCCCCACCCTCTGGGCATGGGACGTCGCTCTCTTAAAGTGACTTCCTGCTGATTTGGGTCGTAGTAGACCTGTTTGGGGCCCGAACTCAAATGGAAAAAAATGGTTAAAAATGTTAGTACAATCCTTTTATTTTCAGTCCTTCTGTTCTCAGCTGTTTAGATGACCTAAGGGGTTTGTAGGCAGAAGCTGATCTTGCAGGCTTCACTGAGGTTCCGGCCGGGGCATTGTGTAGAGCTGAACTGTCCCAGCGACATTGGATTGCTGTGGTGGTTGCAGGCCTCCGATGGAGACAGCTATTGAGGAAGTCTGCTAGGCAGAATCAACTGGGTCACTCGTCCTCCTTAGTGCCTGATTCTGCTCTCTGCTGAGGTTTCCGCTGTCCAGCTGTCCCCGGGCTCCCCTAATGGACGCTTCGGTTCTCCTGGAAAGATAAGAACAGAGCCCTGCCCCAATCCCAACCCTGGGACAATTGCCCTCTTTTTTTTTTTCTTTGGTGGGGGGGCTAGGTAGTACTTCTCCTGAAGCAAATTTGGCCTTCTGACAACATACAAAGCGTTATCTTTCAATCCGGGTTGAAGAAATCATTCTGTCACCTTGGAGCTAAACCAGCTCCAGTGTATATATTTTGAGATCCCAAAGGACAATCTGCCTGCATCGAGAAGGCCTTTTGTAAGTAGCCTCCAAACCTAGGTCCCTCCAAATCCCATGTGTGTGTCTCTGAACTCTAATTATTGGGATCAGAGACCTGTGTTTCCCATCTGAAGGGATCAAAGATGTGTTCCACCACTCCTGGATCGAAGTCTTTCTCTATTTAGAGTTTGCCCAGCATCAGACTGACCCTGAGCTCCGGGATCTGCCCGTTTCTGTCTCCAGTGTGCTGGGAGCTGGGACCAAGGGTGTACTCTTCTTGAATGGTGGGACCAAGAGTATGCATGCACCCTCACCACCCCGCTCCGTATGACTCCAGAATACATAAGACCACCAACTCTACGGTGGGCCCCCCCTCCTGTCTCCGCTGAAGTCAAAGGCATGGGCCAACACCACAATTCTCTTGTATTTTACCTTAGCTCCACGTTTTCTCGACACCTGGAGGTCTGCAAAACCAGGCTGAACGGCTGTATCCTCTATTCCATTCACAGTGTTTCAGCCCTGCCACCTGCCCCCCTTTTTTTTTTTTAGTTAATAAATTTATTTGTTTGTTGCTTCAGGTTACATCCTTATCATATTGTCCTCTTTTCCCGCTTCCCAGCCCCACCCTCCCATGCTCTACCCCCTGACCCTTCCGTCTTGTTCCTCGGATGGAGTGTCCCTGCCTAACAGTCTCTCACCACAGATCAGGAGTCATATGAGGGCCAAGAGGCTCTTCATTCACCGGGGGCCTATGAGGCAGTACTGCCAGTGAAAGGTGTCTCCTTGTTACTGGGGGAATACTAAAAAAAAGACCAACAAACACACAAACCCACAAAAACAACGAATATCAACAAAAAAAGAGAGGAAAAAGGGAAGGGAAAAGGAAAAAGAAAAAAGAAAAAAAGAAGGAAAAAGAAAAAGATAAAAAAAAATTTATGTCCATGTTCCTTTTGGTGTGTTGGTTGTAGTACAGATATCCTGTACAATATAGCTAAAATCCTACTATAAGTGAATAGATGCCATGTGCATCCTTCTGAGACTGGGTTAACTCACTCAGAATGAGCTTCTCTAGATCCATCCATTTGGTTGCAAATTGCATGATTTCATTGTTTCTTATAGCTGAGTAATATTCCATTGTATAGATGTACCACAATTTTTTAATCCATTCTTCAGTTGAGGGACATCTGGGTTGTTTCCAATTTCTAGCTATTACAAATAAGGCTGCTATGAACATAGATGAGGAGACTTCCCTATGTCTCCATGAGAGGTCCTTTGGGTGTATACCCAGAAGTGGTATGGCTGGGTCCTGAGGCAAGGTTATTCCTAGATTTCTAAGATATCGCCAGACAGACCTCCATAGTGGTTGCACAAGCCTGCCCTCCCACCAGCAATGGAATAGGGTTCCCCTTTCTCCACACCCTCGCCAGCATGCGCTATCATTTGAGCTCTTTATCTTAGCCATTCTAACAGGTGTTAGGTGGAATCTCAGGGTCGTCTTGAGGTGCATTTCACTGATGATTAAGGATGTTGAACATTTCTTCAGGTGTGTCTCAGCCCTTAGGGATTCCTCCTTTGTGAATTCTCTATTTAGCTCCATCTCCCATTTTTTGATTGGATTATTTGGTTTCTTGGCATTTAGTTTCTTGAGTTCTTTGTAGATTGTAAATAATAGCCCTCTATCAGATGTGGGGTTGGTGAAAATTTTCGCCCAGTCTCTTGGTTGCCGTTTTGTTCGAATGACAGTGTCCTTTGCCTTACAGAAGCTTTTCAGTTTCATGAGGTCCCATTTATTTTATTTTTTATTTTATTTTATTTTATTTTTTTTTGGTTTTTCGAGACAGGGTTTCTCTGTGTATCCTTGGCTGTCCTGGACTCACTTTGTAGACCAGGCTGGCCTCGAACTCACAAAGATCCGCCTGCCTCTGCCTCCCAAGTGCTGGGATTAAAGGCGTGCGCCACCACCGCCCGGCCGAGGTCCCATTTATTGATTGTTGATCTCAGTTCCTGAGCTGTTGGTGTTCTGTTTAGGAAGTTGTCACCTGTGCCAATGAGTTCGAGGGTTTCTCCTATTTTTTCTACTAGTATATTTAGTGTGGCCGGCTTTATGTTAAGGTCTTTGATCCACTTGGATTTAAGTTTGGTACAAGGTGATAGGTATGGGTCTAATTTCATTCTTTTGCAAGTGGATATCCAGTTGGACCAGCACCATTTGTTGAAGATGCTGTCCTTCTTCCATTGTGTGGTTTTGGCTTCTTTGTCAAAGATTAGTTGGCCATAGGTGTGTGGGTCCATGTTTGGGTCTTCAATTCGATTCCATTGATCCACTGCTCTGTTTCTATAGCAGTACCATGCTGTTTTAATTACTATTGCTCTGTAGTACAGCTTAAAATCTGGGATGGTGATACCTCCCGATGCTTTTTTATTGTACAGGATTGATTTAGCAATTCTGGGCTTTTTGTTGTTCCATATAAAATTGAGAATAGCTCTTTCCAGGTCTATAAAGAATTGTGTTGGTATTTTGATAGGAATTGCATTGAATCTATATATTGCTTTTGGTAGGATAGCCATTTTTATTATGTTGATCCTACCTATCCATGAGCATGATAGATCTTTCCATCTTCTAAAGGCCTCTTCCATTTCTTTCTTCAGGGGATTGAAGTTCTTGTTGTACAGGTCCTTTACTTGCTTGGTTAGAGTTACCCCCAGGTATTTTATATTGTTTGTGGCTATTGTGAAGGGGGTTGTTTCCCTTATTTCTTTCTTAGCTCATGTGTTTGTAGTATAAAGAAGGGCTCTGATTTTTTTGAGTTTTGTATCCAGCCACCTTGCTAAAGTTGTTTATCAGCTGTAAGAATTCTCTGGTGGAATTTTTGGGCTCGCTTATGTATACAATCATATCATCTGCAAATAGCGATAATTTGAGTTCGTTTCCAATATTTATCCCCTTGATCTCCTTTAGTTGTCTTATTGCTCTAGCAAGAACTTCAAGTACTATATTGAAAATATAGGGTGAAAGTGGACATCCTTGTCTTGTCCCTGGGTTTAGTGGAAATGCTTCAAGCTTCTCTCCATTTAATTTGATGTTGGCCACTGGCCTGCTGTATTTTGCCTTTATTATTTCTAGGTATGGTCCTTGTATGCCCGTTCTCTCCAGAACTTTTAGCATGAAGGGGTGTGGGATTTTCTCAAATGCTTTTTCTACATCTAGCGAGATTATCATGTGTTTTTTTTCTTTCATCTTGTTTATATGGTGAATTACATTGATAGACTTTCGTATGTTGAGCCATCCCTGCATTCCTGGGATTAAGCCTACTTGATCATGATGTATGATACTTTTGATGTGTTCTTGAATTCGGTTTGCTAGTATTTTATTAAGTATTTTTGCATCTATGTTCATGAGGGAGATTGGTCTGAAATTCTCTTTCTTTGTTGGGTCTTTGTGTGGTTTAGGAATCAGGGTGATTGTGGCCTCATAGAATGAGTTTGGCAGTGTTCTTTCTGATTCTATGTGGTGGGAGAGTTTGAAGAGTAATGGTGTTAGCTCCTCTTTGAAGGTCCGGTAGAATTCCGTGCTAAAGCCATCTGGCCCTGGGCTTTTTTTGGTTGGGAGATTATTAATGACTGTTTCTATTTCCTTAGGGGTTATTGAGCTGTTTAAGCTGTTAATCTGATCTTGATTTAGTTTTGGTAGGTGGAATCTATCGAGGAAATTGTCCATTTCACTTAGGTTTTCAAATTTGGTGCAATATAGATTTTTAATGTAGTACCCGAATATTTTGTGGATCTCCTCAATGTCTGTTGTTATTTCTCCCTTTTCATTTCTGATTTTGTTGATTTGGGTCCTTTCCATTTGCCTTTTAGTTAATTTGGCTAGGGGTCTGTCTATTTTGTTGATTTTCTCGAAGAACCAACTCTTGGTTTCATTGATTCTTTGTATAGTTCTTTTTGTTTCTAAGTTGTTGATTTCAGCCCTAAGTTTGATCATTTCCTGCCTTCTGCTCCTCTTAGGAGTGTTTGCTTCTTTTTTTTCCAATTCACCCAGCTTAACTGTTAATTCACTAATATGAGCTGTCACAATTTTTTTTTAAAGCACTTAGTGCTATGAACTTTCCTCGTAGCACAGCTTTCATTGTATCCCATAGGTTTGGGTATGCTGTGCCTTCATTGTCGTTGGATTTTATGAAGTCTTTGATTTCCTTCTTTGTTTCTTCCCTGACCCAGTAGTCATCCAGTAAGGAGCTGTTCAATTTCCATGTGTGTGTAGGCTTTCTGTTGATTTTTTTGTTGTTGAAGACCAGCTTTATTCCGTGGTGGTCTGATAAGATACAAGGTGTTATTTCAATTTACTTGTATCTGTTGAGACTATCTTTGTGTCCAACTATGTGGTCGATTTTGGAGAAGGTTCCGTGAGGTGCTGAGAAAAAGGTGTATTCTTTGTGCTTGGGTGAAACGTTCTGTAGATATCTGTTAGGTCCATTTGGTTCAAGATCTCTGTTAGACTCAATATTTCTCTGTTTGGCCTCAGTCTTGATGATCTGTCCATTGTTGTGAGTGGGGTGTTGAAGTCTCCCACTACTAATGTGTTGTGATCGACGTGCGATTTAAGTTTTAGAAGTGTTTCTTTTACAAATGTAGGTGCCTTTGTATTTGGGGCATAGATGTTCAATATTGAGATTTCCTCTTGATGAATATTCCCTTTAGTGAGTATATAATACCCTTCTCTGTCTTTTTTCATTAACTTCAGTTGGAAGTCTGTTTTGTTTGATATTAGGATGGCTACTCCAGCTTTCTTCCTGGGTCCATTTGCTTGGAAAACCTTTTCCCAGCCCTTTACTCTGAGGTAGTGTTTATCTTCAATAGTGAGATGTGTTTCTTGTATGCAGCAAAAAGATGGGTCTTGTTTATGGATCCAGTCTGTAAGTCTGTGTCTTTTTATTGGCGAGTTGAGTCCATTGATGTTGATGGATATTAGTGACCTGGGGTTGTTATTTCCCATTAGTTTGGTATAGGTGATGGTCCTGTGCCTCTTTTGGTTTAGTTGCTGAGGGGTTTTCTATTCCCTTTGTTTTCTTGGGTGTAGTTTTCTTCTCTGGGTTGGAATTTTCCTTCTAGGATTTTCTGTAGGGCTGGGTTTGTGGGTAGATATTGTTTAAATTTGATTTTGTCATGGAATATCTTGTTTTCTCCATCTATGTTGATAGAGAGTTTTGCTGGGTATAGTAGTCTGGCTGGGCACCTATGTTCTCTCAGCACTTGTAGGATATCTGTCCAGGCCCTTCTAGCTTTTAAAGTTTCTGAGGAGAAGTCAGGTGTGATTCTGATGGGTCTGCCATTGTATGTGACTTGACCTTTTTCTCTTACAGCTTTTAATATTCTTTCTTTGTTCTCTACATTTGGAGTTTCTATTATTATGTGGCGAGAGGAGTTTCTTTTCTGATCTAATCTGTTCGGTGTTCTGTAAGCCTCTTGGATTTTTATTGGCATCTCTTTTTTCAGGTTTGGGAAGTTTTCTTCTATGATTTTGTTGAAGATATTTCCTGGACCTTGGAGTCGGGAGTCTTCTCTTTCCTCTATGCCTATAATTCTTAGGTTCCGTCTTTTCATTGAGTCCTTGATTTCTTGGATGTTGTGGGTGAGAGATTTTTTAGCCTTCTCATTTTCTTTGGATGTTGTACTGATTTCTTCCATCGAATCTTCCATCTCTTGCTTCCTATTTTTGATACTCACATCCATAGTTCCTGTTCTCTTCCCTTGATTCTCCACTTCCTCTTTTAACTCTATGTTTGCTTTATTGTTTCTATTTCTATTTTCATGTCTTGTATGGTATTGTTCGTTTTGTACATTTCCTTTTCCAGTTTGCTTGTTTTTGTCTGGAAATCTTTCATTGCTTTGTCCTTTTCCTGTTCAAGCTGAGTCACCTTGGCTTGGAGCTCTTTAATGGTATTATTCGTTGTTTTGACTTGTAAAATTGTGTCTCCTTTGAATTCCTTCATAGATTTAAGTTCTTCTTGAAGGGACTCTATCACTTTCCATAATGCAGAATTGTCATCGTTTTCATGTGTTTCTGCTGGTGTGAGGTCATCCGAATTGGATTAGCTAGGATAGTTCTGCGTTGTTGGAGTCATACTTCCTTTATTTCTGTTTTTTCTTGGACCTTTGGCCATATGGATGTGTTTAGCTATCTGCTCTCATCGTTTTCTGGGCTTGGATTAACAGGTGATGTTTTGGTGTAAGAGTCGAATTGCTTGGCTATCTGTCATTTCTTACAGAGGGATCTCAGGGTCACTGTGATTCTAATAGCCTGAAGCACTGTGAGCTGGGGCAGCCTATTCCCAGGTAGTGAGTAATGGTCCGGGATTGTTTCACTGCTCCCAATTCAGACTTCTCTATGTTTCACTCTGTGATATCAGCCTGTAATGGTTCTGATGGTATGGACCTGTACAGATTCTGTGGGCTTTGTTTGTCGTCACGGAGACAGACAGGGCCCGGCTCCACACCTAATATGTCTGGGTTTTCCAGAATACAGCTATGGTCCCCTGGCTTCTGGCTTCCCACTAGGCTCCTCCGTGGCCACTCAGCCCCGCCTGCCTGTGCCGGCTTCCCACCCTGGCTCCTCCGCTGCAGGCTTGGAGCTTCTGCCCTGCCCACCGGCTTCCCACTTGGATCCTCCGTGGTTCGTGCGGCTGCAGACCTCCCGCCGTGCGCCCTGTCTCTGCCTTGCTAAGACTTCAACTAGCCCGCAAAGTTTCCTAAATAACTATAAGGTCCCCCTGAGGTGTGGGGAGCCTAGTAGGCTGGTAAGTGATCGCCATGTGGGCTCTGATTCTGCCTGCTGTGTATTAGGGTCGATCTTACCAGGCACCTCTCCAAATGGGAGTCCCCGAGTCCCGGATTTAGTGGCTTCCGTGTCTGAGAGAGATGGGGGGAGAGCCTTGCCCTGGGGCTTTTAACAGTCCCTTGAGAGCTGTGTGTGTTCCCGTAGGGTCTAGCCCCTCCAGTTTTTGCACAGTGTCCAATAACTCTGTGCTTTTTATGGCTCTTTTCCCCACGTTCAAAATGCGTCAGTGTGGGTCGCCACCATCTTGGATCCCCCCATACATATCTTTTATTTAATATAGATATAAAGCATGTCTACATCCCACAAACAAAGACAAAAAAAAAAAAGGAGACAACAAAGACAGTTCCCAAACAGTGTAAGTCTATTAAGGCTGCGACTTGACTACCTCAAGAAACTCTTTGAGGAGTAGTCTGTCAGAACATTTTAAGAGAATATAAGTACTTCCCCTGTAAGGCACAGGAATGAGCAAAACAAACTCTCTGTCTAAAGGAAAGTGCAGGATCCCATTCTGTCACAGGAATGTCCCATTAAATGAACAGGGCAAGCACATCAGAGACTGGTGGCAAAATTTTAGGTAAAATTCTAGTCAGAGAGAAGGTTCCTTCTTAACAGTCCTCTTAGGGTAAGCTAGCTGCTGCCAGGCTTCCAGCTGGGCGAAGAGCAGCCCTGTTCTCTGTGATACAAGTTCTTAAGGAGCAACTTCAAAGCTTTCAGCAGCTCCCAGTGATGTGATCAGGACTCAGCTCAGCATCCTCCTCTTCCTAGGTACAAGGGACTAACTGGCTAAGCCCTCTCGCGTTCTCTCTCTCTCTCTCTTTCTCTCTCTTTTAGTTGTTTTCAAGACACGGTTTCCTAATGTAATAGTCCTCCTGGCTGTCTGGCTGTCTTGAACTCGTTTTGTAGACCAGGCTGGCCTCGAACTCAAAGAGATCCACATGCCTCTGCCTCCCGAGCGCTGGGAAGCACTCTTAACTCTGGGAGGGCTGACTGATGGACTGATGGATGGGTGGGATGTAAGAGTAAGAGGGATAAGAGGCAGGAGAAGAAAGAAGGGAGGACAGGGAGAATATAAACAACAATTTGCAGCATCGACTCTGCATATAGAAAATGCACATGGGAGATCCACAGTCCATGTTTGCATCTCAAAGCTGCAAAACTACTACCCAACTGAGTACCAAGTGCATGTATTATCAGAGTAAGTTTTCACTGTCAAATAAAGTTTTCCAACTAAGACTACAAATATTACATTTCAAAAAAAAACCGAGTGTTATTCCTGCACAACCTATTTTTCAAAGTTTTTTTTCTTTCAATTTTTTTTAACATTTATTTATTTCTTCAAGTTACATCTCAATCATAGTCCTCTCCCTCCATCCTCCCCCTCCCGGTACCACCCCTCTACCCTCTTCCCCCTCACCTTCCTATACGCTTTTTTTTTTTTAATTTAATGTGTATATTTTTCCCTCAATAGCTCCCCTTTTAGTCCAATAAAAGGCTCTTTTTCTTATAACAATAAATACAATACAAAACAGTAAGAATAATTAGGCCACAATTATTAAAATTATAAGGAATAACATACATTTCCAATGTCCAATCCATATATATTTGGCAACTGATATTAACATTCTATCTCAATGAATTTAAAGTTCTTTTTTAAAAAATATTTATTTCTTCTAGTTACATCTCAATCATAATCCCCTCCCCCCCCGAGTCCCACCCTCCTACCTTCTTCCCTATCACCCTCCTATCTGTTTTTTTTTTTTAATAAGGAACATCTTTTTCCCCTAACAGCTCCCCCTTTTAGTCCAATAAACAGCTCTTTTTCTTATAACAATAAATACAATACAAAATAATAAGAATAATTAAGCCACAATTATGAAAATTATAAGGTATAACATACATTCCCAATGTCCAGTCGGTACATATTTGGCAACTGATATTAATATTCTATTATCTATCTCCATGAGTTTGATGCTCTATACCTAACTCAATTTGCATCCTAACTTGCATTACCAACTTAAAAACATCTTCTTAGACCTAGAACATCCTTTTAATTCCTAAACAACTTAAAATTTAACTGTGAGACTATAACTATTTAGTCTTCAACCACATGAGAGACTTGAGAAGGATAAACATCTGATTATGCAAGAAATTCAGAGCCAGCAGCTTCTATAACTACGAAATGACAGACAATTGGCTGCCTGGACAGTCCCCAATTTCTCTCCACACATCTATCTTCAGATTTAGATATTTGATGAAAATAAGACCGAGTTGCCCTCTTTTCCTAAGATTCAGCCTCTGACAACCTTTGGACCTGGACTTTCCAATGGCAATGTAGGCAGAGACTTCCAATTTTACTTCATCACCTCCCTTCCCCTGAATCTAATCACATTTCTGGCTGTCCACCCAATACATTTAGCAGTACACTGTTGATTTCTGTGAACTAAAACCATAGTTACAAGTCTGTCTTCCTCCTGTAATAGCAATAATAATAATGTTTCATTTTAGTATTGAAAACAATGATTTTGAAGTATGTATAAGTTCAATTTTATAAATTATAAGCTATTAGGGACTGTAATATTTAATACAACCTTAATATAAACTGGTAACAAGTAAAATACTTTTTTCAGGGAAAAATAGGTATCTACATTAACCTTTACAAAATTCTAGGTAAGCACTGATCCAATTTCTTTAAAAATCAAAGAAAGGCAACCTATAAACAGATATATTCACTTTTCTCAGTTTTAAAGTTGTACATACAAACAAAAAAAACAGCTGTACATGTGTATACACACAAACACACACATACACACATATATCTCACTACTCAGTGGTTAAGAGCACTGAGTGCTCCTCCAGAGGACCCAGGTTCAATTCTTAGCATGCACATGGCACCTCACAATTGTCTGTAACTCCAGGAACCAACAACCTCACAGACAAACATGCAGGTAAAACACCAGTGCAGATATTTATAATGTATGTGTGTGTGCATATATATATATATACACACACACACACACACACACACACACACACACACACACACACGGCACTAGGTTTACAATACTAAAGGACTAGACCTTGGTCAGGCACCACAGCTCAGTAGTAAACACAGACTAAAGCCCTAGCTCGATTCCTAGCATGATAAAAACAAAGAACCTGAGAAATCTGAACAGACCCAACCAGGTGTAGTTGTTGTGCAGTATCATAAATTTCAACACCTAATAAACAATGAAAATAAATCAAGAGGTTTGACACAGTTCAAATACATAAAAATTACATGATGTATAAGATTGATTTCTCTTCTTCAGACATATAATAACATCATAGTAGCAGTTAAAAGCCCATTAAGAAAAAGTATTTCCTTCAGGCCAGAAGAATAAAATCTCCGGCCTGGATGGAGACCTAGCCTTGAGGTTAAGCAAGTCAATAATGTAGATAAGCGACCACTGCTCAGGCAGAGCATCTCTAGGAAGGTGGATTCACCTTAAGCTGTGCTAAAGAAAAAGAAGGAATAATTCCATCATTAATGAGATAATGTACTTTTCCTTCCCAGGATTTCCCTCCCCAGAATGCAGGCCCTAAAAGTAAATGCCCACGAGTTTGTATGGGGTCAGCCCATCTTACAGGCATAAATTTCACTTCTTATTTGTCTTTTTTCAGATGCTTGCAAGAGCCTAAGTAGGCTTTCTCTGACACTTTGGGCTTCTTCACTCTTTCTCTAATGTTTCACTTCATTCCATTTGGCTATGGTCTGCTATGTGGCTAACTTCCATATTCACTTAACCTAAACTGCATTGTTTTCTGGCTGATTTTCCATCTCCCTTCTCCCAGGCAGCTGCTGAGATTTACAGCTTACCAAACCTGGATTTTTTTCTGTTAAACTCTAATAAAATTATCCTCAAACTTCCTTTTCAGTATGTTCTTAAAATATTTTATTAATGAGTAAGAAAGCCAAAGTGGGAGCCCTGTTGCCACAGGACTTTAGTGGTACTTTCCAGACTTCCAGGAAAAAGAAGATAAATTATTTTATTCCTTTTAAAGCAAAAAACAACAAACAAAACTAATAATCAGAATAGACCATAGTCTATAATACCAGATAAATTGTGTGAACAACTACTAAGACTGAAACACTAATGTAAAAAGCTCATAGAAGAAAAATAAGCAGAAAGCTTTAAAAAAAAATCACCAATCAAAAGTGAGCATTAAAAAAAAACACACTAAGGATACCAATCTCATCATCATTTAACTTCCAGACTCTTCATATCCTCATATGTTACACTGGTTCTGTCCTATACATTTTGACGTCGGTGTCACTGTACTTCAACTCCCATTAGTACTGTAGAAGATGAACAATTATAACTTAAGTGCCCTATAACCAGCTTCTAAACTGGACTAAGGTAGGTCTCTACATTTTGGGGGAGATGGTGAAACATTAATGCTGAGAAGATGAAAAATTAAAGACAGAGCAAGCAAAAATAATAAAATGACATCAAAGGCTTAAAATAGTCTAATAATGCAAAGAAAGAAAAAACACAAAAATGTTTAAAATAATAATAAAATAGCAGATCTAACCTACCCCATCAAGAAAGAAGCCAAATGTTAATGGACTAAATAATCTCAACTCGCAGTATAAAACGACACTTAAAAATTCAGCAATGTGCTATCTGAAAAAAAAAGAAAGGTTTAACAAAAAGATACTGATTCTTGAAATTAAGTAAAAAACATAGACCATACATACAGCCAAGTGTTCGAGGACAGCAGCAGCTAGGCTAGCATGGCTGGAAATGCTGTGCAGCCTCTCTAAACAGCTAAGAAAAAGACACTTCAGAACAAGCAGACTATCCAAAGTATAGGAAGACACTTGACATTGACAATAAAATACCAAGAAATCATGCCAAATGATTAAATGGATAAAACCATTGCAAAAACTTAAAAGTAGACCCACTCCTGAGTATACACCCTCACCACACCACAAGGACAGCTCCTCAACTATGTTCATAGCAGGTTTATTTGTAATCACCAGAAACTGGAAAAAACCCAGATGTCCCTCAACCAAAGAATGGATTTTTAAAAAAAAAAGGTGGTACATCTACATAATGGAATACTAGTCAGCCATCAGAAACAAGGCAATCATACAATTTGCAGCCAAATGGATGGAACTAGAGAAGCTCTTCCTGAGTGAGCTAACCTAGACTCAGAAAGATGCACATGGCATATATTCTTTTATAACTGGATTTGGCCATATAGTACAGAATAACTATCCTATAACCAACAGGCCAAAAGGAACAGGAACATAGGCTTTGTTACCTTTAGTGAAACACTTTGCCCTAGAGGATCTGCCATGTAGGCCCTCGGTGCAAGAGGAAGCTCTTAGCCCTCATATCACTGCTGAACTGGGAGGGGAGAACTGATATATAGGGGCACCCCACTCAGGAGGAGGAGGATAGGTGGGAGAAGGGGGACAGGGTAGGAGGGTGGGACCAGGAGGGGTGGAGAGAGGGGACTGTGATGGAGATGTAACTTGAAGTAATGAATAAACATTGAGAGAGAGAGAGAGAGAGAGGTAGACAATTTCCAGCCACAGCTGGAAATCTTATACTTTTCTCAGCAAATGATAAACTTAGACCAAGGAATTTGACCAGAAAAGGATCATCAGTTTTCAACAAAGACTAAAGTCCCAGGTGTCTCTCTGGCAGTGTCTGGAGAAATGTTTAGCTGTCCCAGGTTTGTGAGGAAGAAGAGTCAATAGCATGTACAGGCTCATGCACAAGACAGTCTTCCCCATAAAGACCTCTTCTGAAAGAAAACCGGTCAATATTGTCAAGGTTGAGAAATCCAGCTACAGATAACATTTTCAACCCTGGCCTCATTCATAGATTAAAACCACTATAAATGAGTCAAGGAAGAACCACATAATCATATTAACTGAGATAGAAAAGACATATGACAGAAACACTCTTATCTGTTCATGATAAAGGTTCTCAGCATGTTGGATTAAATGTGAACTTTAAAGAGCTGATGATGCATACATAAAGACACCACAGCTTATAGCAACACAGCTGATGGTAAAAGACTGCTTGTTACTTGCTAGCATCAGGGTCAAGGCTAGGAGACTGTAAGGGAGACAAAGCTCTCCCACTGGCAGGCAACATTATCTCTTGTAGAAACTTCCAAGGAATGTACCAGTAACCCCCAACACAAATTAGTTCAGCAAGGTCACCAGTCAGGAGTGCAATAAAAGGTCAACAGCATTTACATGCATTAGTAAAAAGCATGCAGAAAGAGAAATACAAAACATTATATTTGCATACTTTCAATCACACACAAAAATTAATTAAAAATAGATGAAAGACTGAAATGTAAGAGCTAAAACTATAAAGCTAAAAAAAAAAAAAAAGGGAGTAAATCTTTGGGCTGTAATTGTTTCTCAAAGATATACCAAAAACACAATCAACAAAAGTGTAATTAAAAAGAGACAGGCATGGTGGGGCATACCTGTACTTTCAGCACTCAGGAAACTAAGGGAAAGAGAATCACAAAAAACCAATCTGGGATAAACAGTGAGTTCAAAGTCGGCCTAGAGTACACAGGAACAGAAAGAAAGGAAAGAAAGGAAGAAGTGAAGGAAGGAAGGAAGGAAGGAAGGAAGGAAGGAAGGAAGGAAGGAAGGAGAGAAGGAAGAAAGGGCAAAGGGAGGGAGGGAGAGAGAAAGAAGGAGAGAAGCAAGGAAGAAAGGGCAAAGGGAGGGAGGGAGAAAGAAGGAGAGAAGCAAGGAAGAAAGGAAGAAGGAAGGGGAGGAAGGAAAGAGGGAGGGAGAGAGAGAGAGAGAGAGAGAGAGAGAGAGAGAGAGAGAAAGAAAGAAAGAAAGAAAGAAAGAAAGAAAGAAAGAAAGAAAGAAAGGGAGAAAGGGAGAAAAGACAGCAGACCTTAATCAAAATATTTTTGCAAATTCCAGATGCAGAAGACTTGCATACAGAATATCTAAAAACAGTTGCAACTCAATAGCTAAAAAGTAAGTAATCCAATGACAAATGACATTTATTTATAGAAGATATCCATTTAAAGATGTCTGGTATCTGGGAAATGTAAATCTAAGCCACACTGAGACACCACTTCACACTCTGCAGAAGACCCTGCCTACACAGCTGAAGGGAATCAAAACCAAGCAGCCACTTGAGCAAACAACTCAGTTCCTCAAAAGTTTAAACATGGTTACCAGGTAAGCCAGCAATTCTCCAGCTGTGTTCATTCCCCAGCAAAATGAAGACATTAAGTCCATACAGCAATGTACATAAGACAGAGGCAACATCATCACAACTGGAGGGAACCTAAGAGGTCTGAAGCTCCTGGAGCCTGGGTTTTCTGAGGGGAATGAGCAGTGATGCAGCAATACACATGATGTCCTGAATTTCAAGCCATCGGCTCTGCAAAGCCATCACTCACCAATGACCAGATACTGTGTGACTCCATGACAGGAAACAACCAGAAGAAAAAATGCAGACATGAAATTTGATTGGTGAATGACTAAGACTGGATCCAATGGGGAATGTATATGAGTTATTAAAGGGGCTTCATTGGAGGTGAAAATAAATTCCTGGAATTGACCATGGTGAAGGTTGAACAACTTCATAAATAGACTTAAAACCACTTTTAGAAGGGGGAACAGGGGATTCAAGATGGCGGCGGCCCTCACGGACGCATATTAATCTCGGGGAAAACAGTCACAAAACGGCAAGTGTTATAAGTCGCTGTACAAACAAATCTGAATGACTCGACCCCCCTGGGTCTCACCCAACTACCCAGGGACCATTAAAAGTCCCTGGACAGGATGCTCTCTCCCACTCTCCGACACGCACAGAAGCCGCTGAATCCAGGAATCGGACTCCCCACCAGGAGAGACACACCGGGTAAGATACATTCTAATACCCAGCGGGCAGATTCAGACCACACACAGGGACACTCTCCAGCCTACTGGGCCCTGAGGCCTCACACAGGCGATCAGGCTATCTGGCGAAGGGTTGCGGACCCATGGAAATGCTCACAGCTCGGCTGCAGAGTACCCGTCCAGCTGCAGATTGGGATCCACTGAGGTATACGGGAACTTGGTCAACCGTGACGCCACTTGCCAGTTTCCAGAGCCGGCTCCATAAACAAGGCTGTGGGAGGGGCAAGGCTACAGGGGGTGAAGGCAGATTTACCACTACAGGATCCAACCCTGGGCAAACTGTGAGGTATTTACAATTATTATCGGACTTTTTTGCTACTACTGGCCTTTTTGAGGGGAAACAGAGCTTACATGCATACAGCTCCAACCCCTGGATTAGGTAGGTCTCCACCTAGGAGGCGGGGCAGAAAGACTCACCTTACAGGGGTGGAGTCAGGCAATTCGACTGCTACACCAAAGTGCCCCCTTTGGACCCAAGCCCAGAAGACAACAGGAGAAGACAGCTAAGCACTTCCAAATGGCCAAAGGACCCAGACAAAAAAAAAAATTCAGAGCAGACTCACTCCAACAAAAGAAAGCAATGCTATTTCATCCAGCCCAGACCACCTCACCACAGCTGAAACACATGAAAGCGATGACAATTTTACATTATGGAAAGTGATAGAGTCCCTTCAAGAAGAACTTAAATCTATGAAGGAATTGAAAGAAGCCACAATTGCACAAACGAAAGTGATGGATAATACCATGAGAGAACTCCAAAACAAGGTGGCTCAACTTGAACAGGAAAAAGAGAGGGCAATGGAAAACTTCCAGGCAAAGCAAGCAAATTGGAGCAGGAAATTACAAAACACATAAAATCACGCAAGACATGAAAATGGAAATGGAAACAATAAAGAAAACATAGTTAGAGTTAAAAATAGAAATGAAGAATCAAGGGAAGAGAGCAGGAACTATGGATATGAGTACCAAAAATAGGATTCAAGAGATGGAAGACAGGATCTCAGGCATGGAAGATTCGATGGAAGAAATCAATACAACATCCAAAGAAAATGAGAAAGCTAAAAACTCTCTCACCCACAACATCCAAGAAATCAAGGATTCAATGAAAAGGCTGAACCTAAGAATTATAGGCATAGAGGAAAGAGAAGACGCCTGACTCCAAGGTCCAGGAAATATCTTCAACAAAATCATAGAAGAAAACTTCCCAAACCTAAAGAGATACCAATAAAAATCCAAGAGGCTTACAGAACACCAAACAGATTATATCAGAAAAGAAACTCCTCTTGACACATAATAATTGAAACTCCAAATGTAGAGAACAAAGAAAGGATATTAAAAGCTGTAAGAGAAAAAGGCCAAGTCACATACAATGGCAGACCCATCAGAATTACACCTGACTTGTCCTCAGAAACTTTAAAAGCTAGAAGGGCCTGGACAGATGTCCTACAAGCCCTAAGAGAATATAGGTGCCCAGCCAGACTACTATAGCCACCAAAATTCTCTGTCAACATAGATGGAGAAAATAAGATATTCCATGACAAAATCAAATTTAAACAATATCTACCCACAAACCCAGCCCTACAGAAGATCCTACAAGGAAAATTCAACCCAGAGAAGATAACTACACCCAAGAAAACAGAAGAAATAGAAATCTCCATGGCAACTAAACAAAAAGAAACACAGGATGATGACCTACATCAAAATAATGGGAAATAACAACCCCTGGTCACTAATATCCTTCAACATCAATGGACTCAACTCACCAATAAAAAGACACAGACTTACAGACTGGATCTGTAAACAAGACCCATCTTTTTGCTGCATACAAGAAACACATCTCACTATTGAAGATAGACACGATCTCAGAGTAAAGGGATCAGAAAGAACACTGCCAAACTCATTCTATGAGGCCACAATCACCCTGATTCCTAAACCACACAAAGACCCAACAAAGAAAGAGAACTTCAGACCAATCTCCCTCATGAACACAGATGCAAAAATACTTAATAAAATACTAGCAAACCGAATTCAAGAACACATCAAAAGTATCATACACCATGATCAAGTAGGCTTCATCCCAGGAATGCAGGGATGGTTCAACATATGAAAGTCTATCAATGTAATTCACCATATAAACAAGATGAAAGAAAAAAAAAACACATGATAATCTCACTAGACGCAGAAAAAGCATTTGACAAAATCCCTTCATGCTAAAAGTACTGGAGAGAATGGGCATACAAGGACCGTACCTAGAAATAATAAAGGCAATATACAGCAGGCCAGTGGCCAACATCAAATTACATGGAGAGAAACTTGAAGCATTTCCTCTAAACTCAGGGACAAGACAAGGATGCCCACTTTCACCATATCTCTTCAATATAGTACTTGAAGTTCTTGCTAGAACAATAAGACAACTAAAGGAGATCAAGGGGATAAAATTGGAAACGAAGAACTCAAATTATCCCTATTTGCATATGATATGATAGTATACATAAGCAACCCCAAAAATTCCACCAGAGAACTCTTACAGCTGATAAACACCTTCAGCAAGGTGGCTGGAAACAAAACTCAAAAAAATCAGAAGCCCTACTTTATACTACAAACACATGAGCTAAGAAAGAAATAAGGGAAACAACCCCCTTCACAATAGCCACAAACAATATAAAATACCTGGGGGTAACGCTAACCAAGTAAGTAAAGGACCTGTACAACAAGAACTTCAAGCCCTTGAAGAAAGAAATGGAAGAGGCCTTTAGAAGATGGAAAGATCTACCATGCTCATGGATAGGTAGGATCAAGATAATAAAAATGGCTATCCTACCAAAAGCAACATATAGATTCCATGCAATTCCTATCAAAATACCAATACAATTCTTTATAGACTTGGAAAGAACTATTCTCAATTTCATATGGAACCAAAAAAAAAACCCAAAATAGCTAAATCAATCCTGTACAATAGAAAAACATCTGGAGACATCACCATCCCAGATTTCAAGCTGAACTACACAGCAATAGTAGTAAAAACAGCATGGTATTGGTATAGAAACAGAGCAGTAGATCAATGGAATCGAATTGAAGATCCAGAAATAGACCCAAACACTTATGGCCACCTAATTTTTGACAAAGAAGCCAAAATGGCACAATGGAAGAAGGACAGCATCTTCAACAAATGGTGCTGGTCCAACTGGATATCCATTTGTAAAAGAATGAAGTTAGACCCATAACTTATCACCTTGTACAAAACTTAAATCCAAGTGGATCAAAGACCTTAACATAAGGCCAGACACACTAAATCTACTAGAAGAAAAAGTGGGAGAAACCTTCGAACTAATTGGCACAGGCAACAACTTCCTGAACAGAACACCAACAGCTCAGGACTTGAGATCAACAATCAATAAATAGGACCTCATGAAACTGAAAAGCTTCTGTAAGGCAAAGGACACTGTCATTCGAACAAAATGGCAACCAACAGACTGGGAAAAAATCTTCACCAACCCCACATCTGATAGAGGGCTATTATCTAAAATCTGCAAAGAACTCAAGAAACTAAATGCCAAGAAACCAAATAATCCAATCAAAAAATGGGAGATGGAGCTAAATAGAGAATTCACAAAGGAGGAATCCCTAAGGGCTGAGAGACATCTGAAGAAATGTTCAACATCCTTAATCATCAGAGAAATGCAACTCAAGACGACCCTGAGATTCCACCTAACACCTGTTAGAATGGCTAACATAAAGAGCTCAAATGATAGCGCATGCTGGCGAGGGTGTGGAGAAAGGGGAACCCTATTCCATTGCTGGTGGGAGTGCAGGCTTGTGCAACCACTATGGAGGTCTGTCTGGCGATATCTTAGAAATCTAGGAATAACCTTGCCTCAGGACCCACCCATACCACTTCTGGGTATACACCCAAAGGACCTCTCACGGAGACATAGGGAAGTCTCCTCATCTATGTTCATAGCAGCTTTATTTGTAATAGCTAGAAATTGGAAACAACCCAGATGTCCCTCAACTGAAGAATGGATTAAAAAAATGTGGTACATCTATACAATGGAATATTACTCAGCTATCAGAAACAATGAAATCATGCAATTTGCAACCAAATGGATAGATCTAGAGGAGCTCATCCTAAGTGAGCTAACCCAGTCTCAGAAGGATGCACATGGCATCTATTCACTTATAGTAGGATTTTAACTATATTGTACAGGATATCTGTACTACAACCAACACACCAAAAGGAACATGGACATAAATTTTTTTTTTATCTATTTCTTTTTCCTTCTTTTTTTCTTTTTTCTTTTTCCTTTTCCCTTCTCTTTTTCCTCTCTTTTTTTGTTGATATTCTTTGTTTTTGTGGGTTTGTGTGTTTGTTGGTCTTTTTTTTAAGTATTCCCCCAGTAGCAAGGAGACACCTTTCACTGGCAGTACTGCCTCGTAGGCCCCCGGTGAATGAAGAGGCTCTTGGCCCTCATATGACTCCTGATCTGTGGTGAGAGACTGTTAGGCAGGGACACTCCACCCCAGAGGAACAAGACGGAAGGGTCAGGGGGTAGAGCATGGGAGGGTGGGACTGGGAAGTGGGAAAAGAGGACAATATGAAAAGGATGTAACCTGAAGCAACAAACAAATAAATTTATTAACTAAAAAAAAAAAAAAAAAGGCAGGTGGCAGGGCTGAAACACTGTGAATGGAATAGAGGATACAGCCATTCGGCCTGGTTTTACAGACCTCCAGGTGTAGAGAAGACGTGGAGCTAAGGTAAAATACAAGAGAACTGTGGTATTGGCCCATGCCTTTGACTTCAGCGGAGACAGGTGGGGGGGGGGGAGCACCGTAGAGTTGGTGGTCTTATGTATTCTGGAGTCATACGGAGCGGGGTGGTGAGGGTGCATACTCTTGGTCCTACCATTCAAGAAGAGTATACCCTTGGTCCCAGCTCCCAGCACACTGGAGACAGAAACGGGAAGATCCCGGAGCTCAGGGTCAGCCTGATGCAGGGCAAACTCTAAATAGAGAAAGACTTCGATCCAGGAGTGGTGGAACACATCTTTGATCCCTTCAGATGGGAAACACAGGTCTCTGATCCCAATAGTTAGAGTTCAGAGACACACACATGGGATTTGGAGGGACCTAGGTTTGGAGGCTACTTACAAAAGGCCTTCTCCATGCAGGCAGATTGTCCTTTTGGATCTCAAAATATATACACTAGAGCTGGTTTAGCTCCAAGGTGACAGAATGATTTCTTCTTTAACCCAGATTGAAAGATAATGCTTTGTATGTTGTCGGAAGGCCAAATTTGCTTCAGGAGAAGTATTACCTAGACCCCCCGCCAAAAAAAAAAAAATAGGGCAATTGTCCTAGGGGATTGGGGCAGGGCTCTGTTCTTATCTTTCCAGGAGAATCGAAGCGTCCATCAGGGGAGCCCTGGGATGGCTGGACAGTGGAAACCTCAACAGAGAGCAGAATCAGGCACCAAGGAGAAAGAGTGACCCAGTTGATTCTGCCTGGCAGACTTCCTCAATAGCTGTCTCCATCGGAGGCCTGCAACCACCACGGCAATCCAGTGTCGCTGGGACCGTTCAGCTCTACACAATGTCCCGGCCGGAACCTCAGTGAAGCCTGCAAGATCAGCTTCTGCCTACAAACCCCTTAGGTCATCTAAACAGCTGAGAACAGAAGGACTGAACATAAAAGGAGTGTACTAACATTTTTAACCATATTTTCCATTTGGGTTCGGGCCCCAAACAGGTCTACTATGACCCAAATCAGCAGGAAGTCACTTTAAGAGAGCTACGTCCAATGCCCAGAGGGTGGGGAAGGTGTTTCTCCGCCCTTCTTTTTGGTTATTTGAAAGATAACTGAAAACTCTGATATTTAGGGGAAGAGATTACAAGCTGATAAATGGTACTGTTTAATGGGTTTTGGAGGTTAGCCCCAGGGACTTCCTACTTTTCCTTTTCTGTATCCTTCTTCCTCTCCTATGTAGGAGTGCATAGGCTTGAGAAAAATGAGATATAGACATAGCACAGGAAGGTCCAAGAAGAAGGGGCAGATCATTGAATATGCCCTTATACCTTTGTATATTGATACAAAATTAGTAGTTTATTTGGCTAAAGTGGTACTGACCATTGTTTATTGTGCAAAAATAAGATTGTATTGGATTACATTGGTATTGATCTTTGTATATTGATACAAAATTAAGATTATATTTGGCCACAATGGCATTGACCCTTGTATATGCACATAATATTAACATTGTATTGGGCTACATAGGCATTGATCTTTGTATATTGATACATAATTAAGAGTATATTTAACCACAATTGAATAGATCTTTGTTTATTGATAGTAAATTAAAGGTAATGCTTCCTAATGGTATCATACCTAGAGATACTTAAAAATAAAATGTGAAGCTCTGACTTCTTGATACCAACCATCTAAAACGGTTTAGGATAGTTAAGTAAAACAAACTCCTAGTCATGCAAACATGTCACTTTGTTAGCTACTATGACAGTCTATCACAGATATTTTTAAACTACCCAGTAATCAAGTTGCTAAGAGACAAGCAACATTTGATTATCTAAATACAAGAGATGGATAGGGCATCTTCAAAAACCCCAAGAGATCTGCAGAATATGGCATTCAAAGATGTTATCTTAAATCAAGATTTTCTTTTTTTTTGATATCGAGACATATCAGCGCCTGACAGCACCCCCTATTCTACTCCAAGTAGAAGATAAGCATCGAAGAACCTCCACTGTAAGATGGTTGAATTAGTGGCAAGCCTATCTCTTGGCATGAAAAAACCCATTGCACCAACTGTAGACAGACTGCTGTCCAAAAAGGACAAAACTTGGTAGCAGGGAAGTCGACAGCCAAACTCTGCCAAGACAGGGTAGGTAAGTCCTTCATAATCCCTGCTCTACAACAAATGTCTGCCACGGAAACAGGACCCAAAGGCTGAAGACTGATGCAGGAATGTATGGAGAGAAAATGGGAACTGTCCAGGCAGTCATTGGTATGTCCTTTCTTAGTTTTGGAAGCTGCAGGCCCTGTACTTCCTATATAAGTAGATATATTTATCCCTCTCAGGTCTCTGAGGTGGTTGAAGAATAGACAGCTAGAGTCTCATAGTTAAATTTTGAGTTGTTTAGGAATCAAGAGGGTGTTATAGATCTAAGAAGATACTCTTAAAAGTGTGTTGCAAGTTAGTATGAATGTTGAGTCAGATATAGACCTTTAAACTCATGGAGATGGTTAGATAGTAGAATGTTAAAGTCAGGGGCCAAATATGTATGGACTGGACATTGGGAAGGTATACTGGGCCATTTAACTCTCATAAATGTGGCATATTTATATCTGTTGTTTTGTATAATACTTACTGTTATAAGAGAAGGAACCATCTGTTGGACTGAAAGGGGAAACTTCTGGGGGGAAGAGGGTGGAAGGGCGGGATTGGAAGGGGGAATAGGGAGGGGTTTGTGACTGAGATGTAACTTGAAGAAAAAAAATAAAGTATTTAAAAAAAAAAAAAGAGAAAGTGTGAAAAACCCTCGAACTCATTGGCACAGGTGACAACTTCCTGATCAGATCACCAACAGCTCAGGACCTGAGATCAACAATCAATAAAACTAAATGAAACTAAAAAGCTTCTGTAAAGCAAAAGACACTGTCATTCGAACAAAATGGCAGCCTACAGACTGGGAGAAAATCTTCACCACCCCACATCTGACAGTGGGCTAATATCCAAAATCTACAAAGAACTCAAGAAATTGAATGCCAAGAAACCAAATAATCCAATCAAAAAATGGGGGATGGAGCTAAATAGAGAATTCACAAAGGAGGAATCCCTAATGGCTGAGAGACACCTGAAGAAATGCTCAACAGCCTTAATCATCAGAGAAGTGCAATTCAAGACGACTCTGAGATTCCATCTCACACCTGTCAGAATGGCTAAGATCAAAAGCTCAAATGACAGCACATGCTGGCAAGGGTGTGGAGAACGGGGAACCCTCCTCCATTGCTGGTGGGAGTGCAGGCTTGTGCAACCATTATGGAGGTCAATATGGAGATATCTTAGAAAACTTGGAATAGCTTTGCCTCAGGACCCAGCCATACCACTTCTGGGTATACATCCAAATGACTCCGCATGGAATCTTAAGGAAGTTTCCTCATCTATGTTCATAGCAGCCTTATTTGTATTAGCTAGAAACTGGAAACAACCCAGATGTCCCTCAATCGAAGAATGGATTAAAAAACTGGGGTACATCTACACAATGGAATATTATTCAGCTATCAGGAACAATGAAATCATGCAATTTGCAGCCAAATGGATGGAACTAGAGAAGCTCATCCTGAGTGAGCTAACCCAGACTCAGAAGGATGCATATGGCATCTATTCACTTATAGTAGGATTTTAGCTATATTGTAGAGGATATTGATACTACAACCAACACACCAAAGGGAACATGGACATAGACTTATTTTTTTTCCATTTTTTATTCTTTTTTTATCTGTTTGTCGGCTTATTTGTTTGTTTGTTTTTTAGTTCTCTCTCCTGGGCAATGAGACACTTTTCACTGGTGGTACTGCCTCGTAGACCCACAATGTATGAGGAGGCTCTTGGCCCTCATATGACCTCTGAACTGAGGTGAGGGACTGTTATATAGGGACACTCCACTCCAGAGAAATAAGATGGAAGGATTAGGCGGTAAAGAAAAAAAAATTAAATGTGAAGTTTCGGCCTTTTGCTACAAATTGTCATAAACTGTTTAGGATAATTAAGAAATGCAAACTAATAGTCATGCAAGCCTGTCATTGTGTTAGGTACTATGACAGTCTATTATAGTTATTTTCTAAGCTGATCAGAAATCAAGTTGCTAAGAGACAAGCAACATCTACTTATCCTAATATAAGAGATAGATAGGGCCTCTTCAAAAACCTCAAGAGATCTGCAGAATATGGCATTCAAAGATGTTTTCTTAACTTTAGATTTTTTTGATATCGAGACATGTCAACTCCTGACAGCACCCCCTATTCTACTCCAAGTAGAAGATGAGCATCGAAGAATCTCCAGTGGGAGATGGTTGAATTAGTGGCAAGCCTATCTCTTGGCAGGAAAAATCCCTTGTTCCAACTGTAGACAGAATGCTGTCCAAAATGGACAAAACTTGGAAGCAGGTAAGTCAACAGCCTAGCTCTGCCAAGATAGGGTAGGCCAGTCCCTCATAACCCCTGCTCTACAATCAATGTCTGTCAGAGAAACGGGGCCAAAAGACTGAAGATCGATGCTGTAATGTATGGAGAGAAAATGGGAACTGTCCAGGCAGCCCCTGGTATGTCATTTCTTAGTTTTGGAAGCTGCAGGCCCTGCACTTCCTATATATTCAGATATATTTATCCCTCTCAGGTCTCTGAGGTGGTTGAATAATAGATAGCTAGAGTCTCATAGTTAAATTTTGAGTTGTTTAGGAATCAAGAGTGTGTTCTGGATCTAAGAAGATGTTTTTAAAATTGTGATGCAAGTTAGTATGAAAGCTGAGTTAGATATAGAACTTTAAACTCATGGAGATGGTTAGATAGTAGAATGTTAAAGTCAGGTGCCAAATACATATGGACTGGACACTGGGAATGTATGCTAAGCCATATAACCCTCATAACTGTGGCCTAATTACCTCTGTTGCTTTGTATTGTATTTATTATTATAAGAGAAAGAGCCATTTGTTGTACTGAAAGGGGGAGCTGTTGGGGGTAAACAGATATACCTTAAACTTAAAAAAAAAAGAGGAAGGGGTTGGGTGGGTTGAGGCAGAAGAGAGTGGGAGGATGGGACTGGAGGGGGGAGTAGGGAGGGGATTGCGATTGAGATGTAACTTGAAGAAATAAAAAAAAGTAAAAAAAGGGTAAACAAAATTTATATTAAGAACACTACAATTGTTTGGAAACAGAGAATGTAAATTTTATCTTGCAAATGACGAGAGTTGATGAAACAAAGTCTAAAAAATCAAAATAGATTGAAAGTTATACCATATTCATGGAGAGAATAACAATAGAATGAATAAATCACAAATACATACCAGTATATTATTATAATACAAAGCTAAGCAATAGAAAAGGAATGAAGTAGTGATAGAGTAACATCTTGGGTAGATCAACAGCACAAAGCTTAGTTTAAAGAACACAGAAAACGCCTGTGTAGACACACTTCCATAGTTCCATTCCTGTAACTATTCAAGTCCTCAACATGACACATTCAAGAGCAAGGCAGACTGCTTGTTCCTAGGAGGCAGGCAATCTTTGTGATGACAAAACCACACTGCATACAGACAGCAACGGGGTTACATGAGTCAACCCAGGAGGACAAGCTGCTCAGAACTGTGCATGCACACATACAAGTGCAACAAAGATAGGGACACTGAGTTCTACAAGGTGATGACAGCACTGCCCACTTCCTAGTTTCCACTCCACTCTCACTTTAGTTGCAGTGAGAGGAAGGCAGGATGAGGGTAGAAACACCCTGCACTACTGAGTCTATGCGTTTTTCAATAAAAGTTAAAATCAGATTGGTCATTCAGTACTTGCTGACAATAATACGCAGAATTAAAAAGCAAGTATGGTAGTGATATCAAGAAATGACATCAATGGCACCAGTAAACATACATGTTAATTAAAATACTAAGGTTTTCAAATTGGTTCACCAAACAAAATGAAATGAGAGACACATAAACTGTTTTCAAAAATGTTAAGACATAACAAAAAGAATTCTGATTGATATAGAAAACAATATAGAACTCAAGCTGAAGGGAATAAAAATCTTTTTTTTTTTTTAGAGATAGATTTACTTACAGTGTTGCCCTGGCTGACCCTAAATTCACTATAGAGACCTGCCTGACCTCAAACTCAAAACGCTGCTCCTGCCTCTGCCTCCCTAGTGCTAGGACTAAAGGTGTGCACCACTATGTCAAGTCCTTCAGATATTTTAATACCAGACACTCTACTTCAAGATGAAGATATAATCTAAACAGCATAATCACCAGCATAGAATTTAGAGATCGCTTTCAACCCCAATAATAGAAAATGTATTTTTTCAAGTACTCATAAAATTATTTTTTACATATTTGGCCCCTGACTTTAACCTTCTACCTTCTAACCATCTCCATGAGTTTAAAGTTCTATAACTGACTTAGCTTTCATACTAACTTGCACCACTATTATAACCATCTTCTTAGATCTAGAATGCCCTCTTGATTCCTAAACAACTCAAAATTTAGCTATGAGACTCAAGCTGTCTATTCTTCAACCACCTCAGAGACCTGAGAGGGATAAATATATCTGATTATATAGGAAGTGCAGGGCCTGCAGCTTCCAATACTAAGAAATGACAAACCAGTGACTACCTGGACAGTTCCCATTTTCTCTCCATACATTCCAGCATCAGTCTTCAGCCTTTGGGTCCTGTTTCTATGACAGACATTTGTTGTAGAGCAGGGATTATGAAGGACTTACCTACCCTGTCTTGGCAGAGCTAGGCTGTCGACTTCCCTGCTACCAAGTTTTGTCCTTTTTGGACAGCAGTCTGTCTGCAGTTGAAGCAAGGAGTTTTTACACGCCAAGAGATAGGCTTGCCACTAATTCAACCATCTCACACTGGAGATTCTTCGATGCTTATCTTCTACTTGGAGTAGAATAGGGGGTGCTGTCAGGAGATGATATGTCACAATATCAAAAAAAAATCTTAATTTAAGACCACAAAGTCAGGGGCCAAATATGTATGAACTGGACATTGGGAAAGTATACTGGGCCATTTAACTCTCATAAATGTGGCATATTTAATTCTGCTGTTTTGTATAGAATTTACTGTTATAAGAGAAAGAACCATTTGTTGGATTGAAAAGGGAAGCTGTTGGGGGGGAAGAGGGTGGAAGGGTGGGACAGGAAGGGGGAATAGGGAAGGGTTTGTGACCGAAATGTAACTTGAAGAAAAAAAAATAAAGTACTTATATAAAAAATAAATAAATAAAAGTTACAATTTCAAAAACATTAAACTAGCTTCACTGCTATAGTAAAAGTAAATTTTTCATAAGAAAGAAAATGTATTAGTTTGAAAGTTGTCTAATGAATGTAAGCTGAGGCTTTTATTATTCTTCATTAAACAACACATTGTTGTAAACTGTTCAAAAAAAATTATTTTTTAAAAAAACTTTAGCCTAAATTAAGCTACACAGAAAATCTTACTAGGTTACAAACAGTGGAATCGCTATAAACAACACTCTCAGGTGAAGATGCAATAAAATAGTATTATTTTAGATTCACTGAAAAATAATTCTTTATCAAAGAAGTAACATAGACTATGGTGGAAGAATTTCCAGAAAAGGACATTAATGAATGAACTATAATCATAATCTACACACTATGCACAGCAGTCATGAGGAAGCCTTATATACACAGCAGTGATATCTGAAGCCTTAAATATTAAGAGCAACACAACCTTAACATTAGAATAAACATGACACCATACAATAACACTTGCACACAAAAGCACAGAATGAATGCTAATTTTCTTATGTGTGGGAGCATTTGTTATTATGAGAGGAAATGTCTTGATAAAGTTTCAGATAAGAGGTCCTAAACAACATGCTTTCACATGATAATCATACACGGCCACATACTTACATATGTGCACTCATATGTAAATGAAGTGAAATTGTGAACTGCTAACTGCAGGTTACCTGGGAAGTCATGTCACCAGTTCCTGCTAAAATAGGCAAGAACTACAAAACTTCAATCCTACTTATGTGCTGAAAGCTAGTCACGGCACACTGATTAAAGGATGCTTATGGAGAAAGGGGTACCATTTTCTCAGTCATGTAGCCACTGATGAGTTGCCTGTGCTCTAGTAATCCCTCACCCAAAAGGAAAAAAAAAAAACAACAAACAACAACAAAAACAGGTTTAAAGTTTCATGTATGAGTATCTTTTGAACATGGTTTCAAAACCAATTTGTGATGCCATCAGCAGAAAAATTCCTTCATTACTTATGGGGGTAGAGGGAGACTAGTAATTGTTACCACACACAGAGCTGTATTGTTCTTTTCTCTTTTTTCCATATATTAACTAAATTATCTGAAGCATGACAGACTATCACTACTTCCATTTTTCAGATAAAGAATAAGCCAAAGAGGTGACACAGTTAGTGGCAGAGTCAGATGATTAAGCCAGAGTCCGGCTCTGGAGTCCCACCTGAGCTCTGTGCTATGCATGCTGTCCTTTGAGGCAGAGTACAACATGTTTTGAATTTTCAGACATTACAACATCTATGAGGTCTCTGAGTTTAGCAATGCATGCAATGACAAATACTGTCTTTTGAAAAAGCTTTAACACTAACTATTCTGTGATTCAACAACCTATATAACCTTCAACAGATGATAAAAATGAGTTCACATGGAAAATTTTATGTGAATAACAATAAAAAAATTGTTCACAAGATTCCTTATAGAAAATAACTAGTATGACAGGCTAATCAACCTGCAGCAGAGACCACACCTAGATGGCAACAGAAAATTTATTAACTTTCTTGCGTATGACAAGGGGAGGTATGGCTAAGAAAACAGGTGTCTACTGGAATTTGCATAGTCATGTTTTAATTAGGATGTATCACAGAACCTCCTATTACTTTAATAAAAAGAAGCTGGTATTTCTGTTCTCTATTTTTATACTTACATTTCTTTATTTTTTATTGCATATTTATATCTTTATATTTATTTTATAGACAATAACATGGTCTTCATATAGAATTAATCTTCAATCACATAGCTGCAGAGTGGAAAAATATATAGGAAAAGATGTTTCATGCCTGGGCAATAATAAGTAATAAGCAAAAATTAAATAAAATTCTCCCAGGAAACCAATTCTTTTAAACGTATAGATGTACACATTTTACCTGCTTTTTCTTTCAATGAGAATGGCCACATATGAGGCTGGTAAGGCAGCACCAAAGCCAGGAGTCCATGAGTAGAATTTTCCAAGTATCTTCCTGAAATTCAAATTTGGAATTTTTGGTTGAAATTCCTAGTTGGTCACTTCAGCCCTTCCAAACAGAAGTTGGTCTTCCCCACCCACCCTCTATAAACACCCTACAGTACCCCAGACTCACATGGTCCACACTCTGCAGACTTGATGTCTCTCTCTGCCACAATGCAGAGCTCACGGTAAGTTTTCAGAAAATGCCAGCTCTTTCTACAAGCATCGCCAGGGTTCTGTTTGATACAGTAGTTCTGGGATGCTGTTTGCCTTGGATTTGGTTTGGTTTTTTGAGACAGACTTTGCTGTGCATACCATGCTATCCTTTAGCTTACCATGAAGCCCAGGCTAGCCTGTGTCTCTGAGCAGTCCTCTGCCTCCTCTCCTGAGAGTAGTGTGTGCCACCCATCCGCCTCACAGGAGGTATTTTTAAAAGGAGTTCCATCTATGCTTTATAATCCTACATGTTTCCAAATAGCACTTGCTAAATTATTTATAGCACTTGCTAAAATATTTTCTATTTTTTTAGTTTTATGTGGATACAATTTCATATTTACTAGTGTTTGTCACTTGAAAGTAGGGATCTGGACAGTACCCAAAACATTAAAAATGGCTTAACTGCTAATGTTTCCAAACAAATTTAGAGACAAAATTATTGAATATAAGTTCTAGTGGAAAGGGGGCTTACGAAGACAGCTCCAAAGGGAACACAGCCCTTTTCTCCCTATTGAATACACAACGCTTCAACCATTTACCCAGAGGAACAGTGTGTTGTGACAGCAGCTTCCAGTTCTAACAAGTCTTGGCACTGCTGAGCCCACAGGCTTAAGTTCCTTACACAGATGCCCAAGCCAATTTCAAGGTGCAATCTGTTCCGTAGCATGAAACCTTACTAGCTCCTGCCTCCACTGTGTGAAACTTATAAATACCAATGCTTCAAGGGGGTAAAAAATCTGTAAGAGACATTTGGAAAGTATATGCTTAACTCTAACGAAAATATACAAAACTACCATAGATAACACAAGGGTGAGAATCATATGAGGTGACTTTTAACTTGACAGATATAAACATTTGCTTCCAACAGCAGTGAGAAGTTACTAATAGCAGCACTTAAAAGACTGAGAGTCGAACTGCAGCAATGCACACAGCAGTCAATACAGGCAGGGAGTGCATGCCTGAATCAGGACACTGTCTAGCAGGAAGTGACACCAGGAACTTATTTAGGATACACAACCATTTAGGATGTCAACCATGTGTGTGCTATGGCCCCAATCTTACAGGACAGTTGCTTTGAATTTCTGGCCATTCCTAAATTCTGATTCTGTTCAGAAACCCTACTGTAGTACGCTTCAGAAAAATGAATAATATATTAAAGAGTTTTTGTTGCATAATCATGCCAATAACTGGAAATTTACATCATGAGGCCAAGACCAAAGGCTTCTGATTTTACAAATTTTCTTGGAGGTAAATGTCACTTCACAGATTAAAGTAGAAAGAATAAGCTGAATAACAATTATGCAAATAGATCTTTCTTTCTGTAGGGTTTGAATGACAATGGACCCAATAGGCTCATATAGCTGAATGTTTGGTTCCCAGTTGGAGTGTTTAGGAAAGATTAGGAAGTGTGGCCTGGAAGGAGGAAGTGTGTTACTGGAGTGGACTTTGAGATTTAAAAAGCCCACACCAGGCCTAGTCTCCCCTCTTCCCCTGTCCCTTACTCCCATTCCCCTTCTGTTCTACCTACCTCTCTCCTTCCCTTTTCCTCCTCCCCCTCTTCCCCAACACCATGTGGATCAGGATGTATGGTCTGGGGTACTGCTTCAGTGCCACTCCTACCTACTACCATCTTCCCTGCCATATTGATCATGAATTCACCCTCTAAAATTGCATGCAAGTCCCTAATTAAATATCTTCCTTTATATATTGCCTCAGTCATGGTGTTTCTTTACAGCAATAGAACAGCAAGTAAGCTTCTATTTCAACAAAGCAAATTCATTAACATGCATTGGTGATAATGAGCACCAACCTTAAAATGCAGAAGAAAGTAATATACAAGGCCCCATTAGCAGTCAGGAAGGAGGCAGACTGAAGAATCTCAGGGAGCAACTTGTACAGGTAATATTCCAACTTCCGCTTCCGGAGAACAGCTGCAATCTGAAAAGAGGGAGGCTTAGTTATTTAAGCCAACCAATTGTTTCCACTTAGATTCAGTCTTATATGGAAGCTACTGAATAAAAGCATATGTTAAAAATAAAGTAAAAAACTATACCATTTTGCTGGCTCTTCTGTAGGAACAAAGTTTTAGAACAGAAGATGCTTGCATTCACCTAAGTTAAAAATAGTGACAGCGTAGGTCACATGACGGAGTTAGCTCCAGGTGAAGCACAAGTCATCACCATTATCATCATCATCACAGCATGGTCACATGACATGTGGGCTTCATGGTAGGTATGTGTAATAAAACAAAAGTAATAATACAAATAATCACAATAAATATAATTACAATATGGGTCCCATGATGAGTTAGCCCAAGGTAGATAAATGTGGACAATGCCACACTTTGAAAGACTCTAGAAAGATAGCCGCCAATTTGGGTGGAGCTGAAGTTGGGTTGAATAGTTGGAAAGCCAAGACTCCGAGAGACTCGGAGAACAGTACTCTGTGGAAGGGCACAGCCACGGCCCTTGAGAACCACAAGACCCGCCAATGGACCTTGAGAGCAGCACACTACTTAAGGGTGTGACAGCAAAGCCCAAAACAGGGTGCAACTGCTGGCCCTGAGGCTGTGCTGACAGAAAAGGCCGGACATCAAGCAGAGATGTGCTAACCAGCCCCTAGGCCACACTACCCCTGAGGTGGTCAGAATTGGGCAGTCGGGCATCTTGGCACATAAACGGAGACCAGCCGAAGGGACAGGAAGTAGAAGCTAAGAAAAGGCTGTGGAAAGGGGCTCCAGGCTCAAGCCAGCCCAAGAAGGCTGAGAAAAGGGCATGGAAAACTGCATCTGCCATCAGGAAGCTCGAGCTGGCAAAAGAGGCGTGGCATAGCACCTGCTCAGAGAAAGTTCATGAGAACCAGACGCTGAGGAGAGCCCTGGACAGCTGGTGCCATGGCAGTGAGAGCACAGCAGCCTGAGGCTACCTCTGTCTGTGGGTTCGCAGCCCCTGGGAGAGTGAGCAAGGTGTGAGGCAGGAATGCTCCTAGGCTGTGGTGAAAGGACTGTGAAGAGATCTTGAAAACAGAGTGTTTTCACTCCTGTCCCATGAGGGTGTGGCAAGGCCACACAGCCATGTATCTGCCCTGATAGGCTCACTGGGGTGCTGCACCTGCTCTATTTAGCGTTGACAGTCTTGGCTGACTTGGGAGGCCTTGGGGCCACGTTGAAGTGAGGCAGCGGCCAGCCTGAACCACTGAACAAGTGTTATTGTGGTTTTCCTGCAGACAGACTGCTAGCCAGCTGCCCTCAAAGGACCTGCCCCTGAGGATCTGGTATCCTTTCTAAAGTTCTTAGGGTTGGTGGGGTGGTAGGTGTTTATAGATAATAATAAATATAATTTATAATTTACACCTACAAGTGCTTGTCTCCAAGCCTGTGATCTGAGTTCCAATCCCAGAACTGGCATGGTAGAAAAAGAGAACCTACTCCTACAAGCTGTACTCTGATGAAGACACGGACGGGAAAGCCCCAAATGCTGTAGACATGTAAAAATTAAAAACTTATAAGTGAATCACCTTTTAAATTTAAATTGAAAAATATTAACCTCTATAGTTTAAATCCTAATTTTAAATTGAAAAATTATTTGTTTCTTTTTTTTCTTTTATTTTTTATTTCTTCAAGTTACATGTCAATCGCAGTCCCCTCCCTATTCCCCCTCCAGTCTCACCCTCCCACCCTCAACCCCCCATCCTCCTCCCTTTTTTTTTTCTTTTAAGTTTAAGGTATATCTTATTTCCCCTACAGTTTCCCCTTTCAGTCCAACAAATGGCTCTTTCTCTTATAATAACAAATACAATACAGTACAACAGAGGTAATTAGGCCACAGTTATGAGGGTTATATGGCTTAACGTACATTCCCAATGACCAGTCCATATGTATTTGGTACCTGACTTTAACATTCTACTATCTAAACATCTCCATGAGTTTAAAGGTCTATATCTGACTCAACATTCATACTAACTTGCAACACAATTTTAAAAGTATCTTCTTAGATCTATAACACTCTCTTGACTCCTAAACAACTCAAAATTTAATGATGAGACTCTAGCTATCTGTTCTTCAACCACCTCAGAGACCTGAGAGGGATAAATATATCTGATTTTATAGGAAGTACAGGGCCTGCAGCTTCCAAAACTAAGAAATGACATACCTGTGGCTGCCTGGACAGTTCCCATTTTCTCTCCATACATTACAGCATCGATCTTCAGTCATTTGGCTCCGTTTCTCTGACAGACATTGATTGTAGAGCAGGGGCTATGAAGGACTTACCTACCCTGTCTTGGCAGAGCTAGGCTGTCGACTTACCTGCTTCCAGGTTTTGTCCTTTTTGGACAGCATTCTGTCTACAGTTGGAGCAAGGGGCTTTTCCTACCAAGAGATAGGCTTGCGACTAATTCAATCATCTCCCACTGGAGATTCTTCGATGCTCATCTTCTACTTGGAGGAGAATAGGGGGTGCTGTCAGGAGTTGATATGTCTTGATATAAAAAAATCTAAAGTTACGAAAACATCTTTGAGTGCCATATTCTGCAGATCTCTTGAGGTTTTTGAAGAGGCCCTATCTGTCTCTTATATTAGGGTAAGCAGATGTTGCTTGTCTCTTGCCGGTTTATTTCTGATTAGTTTAGAAAGTAACTATAATAGGCTGTCATAGTACCTAACTGAATGACCGGCTTGCATAACCATTAGTTTGCATTTCTTAATTACCCTAAACAGTTTATGACAATTAGTAGTAAAAGGCCGAAACATCACATTTCATTTTTTTTCTTTACCTCCTAACCCTTCCATCCCATTTCTCTGGGGTGGGGTGTTCTTATATAACAGTCCCTCATCTCAGTTGAGAGGTCGTATGAGGGCCAAGAGCCTCTCCATTCATTGGGGATCTACGAAGCAGTACCATCAGTGAAAAGTGTCTCATTGCCCGGGAGAGAGAACTACTAAACAAACAAACCAATAAGCATACAATAGATAAAAAAAGACTAAAAAATAGAAAAAAATATAACTAATATATAAAAAATAAAGAATAAAAATTAAAAATAAAAAGTCTGTGTCCAAGTTCCCTTTGGTGTGTTAGTTGTAGGATCGATACCTTCTACTATATAGCTAAAATCCTACTATAAGTGAATAGATGCCATATGTGTCCTTCTGAGTCTGGGTTAGTTCACTCAGGATGAGCTTTTCTAGTTCCATCCATTTGGCTGCAAATTGCATAATTTCATTGTTCCTGATAGCTGAATAATATTCCATTGTATAGATGTACCACAGTTCTTTGGCCCATTCTTCGGTTGAGGGACATCTGGTTTGTTTCCAGTTTCTAGCTGTTACAAATAAGGCTGCTATAAACATAGATGAGGAAACTTCCTTATGATTCCATGAAGAGGCATTTGGGTGTTTTCCCAGAAGTGGTATGGCTGGGTCCTGAGGCAGAGCTATACCAAGTTTTTTAAGATATCACCAGACTGACCTCCATAGTGGTTGCACATGTTGGTTTTGGTTCTGGTAAACTCTGAATTTTAAAAACATGATTTCTAGATTAAATTAAAACAAACAAACTCCTGGCCTAGTGAGATAATATAAAAATCAAGCTATGAATCTACTCAATGAGCACACTATTAATGTCCCAGGAATAAAGTAGAAAATAATCAAAGTACACTCATGATAGGGATGTAAACGGATAGTGATTCCGTGGGGCACTCTAATGCACAGGGCCATGGAGAGTCAGTGGAATGTAACACAGGCAGGACCACAGTGCAGGGAGGAGGGAGGTGAACTGAACTGATAATAGAATCCTCACAGTGACAGGGATCACTGCCCACCATTATCAAACAGTACACCAGAGGAACAAAGGTTGGAACAGCAAGATGAGGGAATGAAGAAGGACATGTAAGGAGGAAAGCACTGAGGAGAGAGCAAGAAGGCTGAGACCCACTCCATTCTTCCCCTACCATTCCAGAGATAACACTTCCTAAAGATGGAGACCAGCAAGTCCAAAGACCTTCTAATGTCTTATTTCATCCATGGAGTCTCTGCAAATGTCTGTCCTATTTCAACTCAACTGTCATACATAAAAAGAAAAATGAAACAGGAAGCCTAACCCTATCTTCAAGGAATATAAAAGTCGTAGGGGTGGGGGGTAAATAACAAACCATAATATGGCAGTGTGGGAATCGTAAGCCAGAGAAAGAAGGAGCTGCTAATGAAACTACTCAATGCTGGCGAACAAGAAACATGCTATTGGTTGGCTTCTCGTCACTCTGACAAGGCACCTGTGGTAAACAGCTTACTAGTAGAAAAGGGATTGGTTTCAGAGGTCTCTGCCATGAGCTTGCTCTGGCCTTTGTGTGTGGTAAGGCAATATATCACAGTGAGAAAAATGAGGCAGCCAAAATGAGAGGTAGAGAAACAAAAAGGGACCTTGGCCTTTTTTGGCCACTAATCTCTTCAATGGTCGCCAATAACCTAACTTCCTTCCACTTGCCCCACCATTACAGCTTCCGCCATCTCCCAAGAGCACTACAGTAAGTCTTCAGCACATGGGCCTTTGGGGAGAGTCAAAGTCCAAACTTCTGTACAGGCCATGTTCATGAATTAGATGTCAATTGTCCTCCCGTGTGAAATGTAGATCCAACACAATTCTTATCATACTCCTAGAGAGTCTCTGTAAACAAAAGTAGACTGTTTACACAGAAAGCAAAGAAAGTACAGTTGCTATTGATAAAAATAAATAAAAAAATAAATGAAAAAGTCGCTAATAAATATGACTGTGCAATATTGACAATGCAGACAAACAGATGAATAGAACAGAATACAGAAGCAATACAATCATCCAAATATACCTAATTTTTTATAAGGTCACAAAAACAATTCCACCAAGGAAAGTCTTCAATAGACAGTGATAAAAGTAAGGGCCATTCACAAGTGAGAAAGAGAAGGAATATTAGGCTAGGTTTCACATTTTGTACAAAAAATAATTCAAAATGGATCACAGACATATAACATAGAAAAATCACAAAACTTCTGTGAGGGAAATAAAGAAAATTTTAAGACAATGAGGCAAAGCTAAGAGTTTTTAGAATGAAAAAGGAAGATCTGATAAATTAGACCTCACTTCTTGGTGAAAGGCCTGTCAGGAGAACATCAGATGTATGTCAGAGAAGGAGAAAATAGAAAGCCCACGTCTAACTGAAGACTCACATCTAATATATATAAAGAAATCATAAAGTCAACAATGAAAACACAATCCAACTAGAAAAAAGATAGGAAGAGATACTTTCAGAACACAGTATAAAAATACCAAGAAAATGGTTAGGGGAGTGTTCATCAAAGTTGCAATGAGCTGTCACTATACAACCATTTGAATGGCTAAAATGAAAAATAATGGCAGGGCTGTGGAGATGGCTCTGGGGGCAAAGTGTCCTCTGTGCAGGCCTGAGGACCTGACTTCAGATCCCAGCATTCACACAAAAAAACACTGCACCAGTGTTGTTCATCTGAAACCTCGGCTGTGAAAGGCAGACAGGCAGAATTCCCGGGCTCCCCAGCCAGCCAGACAAAATGAAATGGAGCACTTAATGTTCAATCAAATACACTGTCTCAAAAAAAAAAAAAGTAAATGGAGAGGTGACAGAGGAAGACACCCGACCTTAACTCTAACCTCCACACGCATATGCACTGGTAAGAGCTCTCTCACTCTCTTTCGCTCCCCCCCCACACACACACACATGCTGCACACACCATACAAATACACACAACACGCAATGACAATACCAAAGGACAGCAATGATTCCGACAACCTGGGCACTCATTTGTTGCTGGTAAAAACATGGTATGAAAAAGATATGCTATAGGACACTGAAAAACAAATCAAGCAACTACATTCAAGCAGTAATCACTGTCCTGGGTATTTATTTATCTCTACGATATAAAAATGCTAGCATGACACTTGTGTACAATTATTTAGAAGAGTTTTGTTCATAATTGTCAAAATATGGAAGCAGATGTTCTTCAACAGGTGAGTAGTCTAACAAACTGAGAAGTGTCTAGAATAGCTACTACCTGGTGGGGAGTAGGGGAGGCAGAAATCACAGCTCTCAGTCTTGGTCAGAGACGGTTCTTATTGCAGACGGTGATGGTTAATGCAGAGCTCATTAACTGTTCCAAGTACTGAGAGCATACAACTGTGATCAGTCAGCCACACTGACATCTCCATATCAAGCCCCTCTCCCCATCGAAGGTTCAAGAAACATTATACGAGAGCGAGCAGAATGAATACGAGAGCCAGAAGATGGAGAAAAGTGCTCTGAAAGGCTGGCCTCTCGACACAGCACAGCTGTCACTCACAGGAGCTCAGAGCAGCTGTGCTTACTTGTCTGCATGAGACATCCACAAGATGAAGAACTTTAAAAATCCAGCATGGAGCAGGCAGGGCCTGTCGATGTACTGGCCTTAGTTGAGGGGCTCATGGCTACTGAGGGAATGGAGGGTCATTTTTTTTTTAGGGTTGGGGATTTCCATTGGTTAAGTTGTCCATGCCACAGTGGATGACACACATGTGCATATGACCAGCACTAATTGGAGTTAGTAGGTTTTGAAAACACTACATGAGGTTGACAGAGAAGAGGGAGACATGTAGGGAAAAAAGGGCAGCTGCATGGAGAAATGGGATTCAGCCAGCATATACTGTATGGTGGCTAGTTTTACATCAACTGGACACAAGCTGCATTTATCAGAAAGGAGGGAACCTTAATTGGGAAAATGTCCTCTTAATATCTATCTGTATCACATTTTCTTTTTTATTTCCACTTTTTTTATTTTTTATTTTTTAAATATGCATGACTTCAGGTAATATCTCCATCAGTGTCCTCTTTCCATCCTGCCCAGTACTGCCCTCCTACTCTCTACTCCATATCCCTTCTAACCCATGCCTCCCGAGTGGAATGTCCCTATATAACAGTCCCCCGCTCCAGTTCAGCAGTCATATGAGGGCCAAGAGCCTACTCATACACTGGGGGCCTACAAGACAGTACCACTAAGGCAAAGTGTCTCACTGACAGGTAATAAAGTCTATATTCCTGTTCCCTTTAGTGCACTGGTTGCAGTGTTGTTATCCTGTACTATATGGCTAAAATCCGATTATAAGTGAATAGATGCCATGTGCATACTTCTGAGTCTGGGTTAGCTCACTCAGGATGAGCTTCTCTAGTTCCATCCATTTGGCTGCGAATTGCATTATTTCCTTGTTTCTGATGGCTGAGTAGTATTCCATTGTGTAGATGTGCCACGGTTTTTCTTTATCCATTCCTCGCTTGAGGGACATCTGGGTTGTTTCCACTTTCTAGCTATTACAAATAATGGTGCTATGAACATCGATGAGGAAACTTCCTTGTGATTTGGTGAGGAATCATTTGGATATATACTCAGAAGTGGTATGGCTGGGTCTTGAAAAAGAGCAATTCCAAGTTTTCTAAATCCATAGTGGTTGCCTGCACTCCCACCAGCAATGAAGGAGGGTTCTCCTTTCTCCACAACCTCGCCAGCATGTGCTGTCATTTGAGCTTTTGATCTTAGTTAGCCATTCTGACAGGTGTGAGATGGAATCTCAGAGTCATCTTGAGTAGCATTTCTCTGATGATTAAGGATGCTGAGCATACACTGGGGGCCAACAAGGCAGCACCACTAGGGTAAAGTGTCTCACTGACAGAAAAAAGTCTATGTTCCTGTTCCCTTTGGTGCATTGATTGTAGTATAGTTATCCTGTACTATATAGCTAAAATCCAATTATAAGTGAATAGATGCCATGTGCATCCTTCTGAGTCTGGGTTAGCTCACTCAGGATGAGCTTCTCTAGTTCGATCCATTTGGCTGCAAATTGCATATTTCCTTGTTTCTGATGGGTGAGTAGTATTCCACAGGTTTTTTTTTTTTTTAATCCATTCCTTAGTTGAGGGACATCTGGTTTTTTTTTTTTCCAGTTTCTAGCTATTACAAATAAGGCTGCTATGAACATGGATGAAGAAATGTCCTTGTGGTTGGGTGAGGAATCATTTGGATGTATACCCAGAATTGGTATGGCTGGGTCTTGAGGAAGAGCTATTCCAAGTTTTCTAAGATATCGCCAGACTGATTTCCACAGTGGTTGTATTAGCTTGCAATTTTACCAGCAATGGAGGAAGAGGAAATGCTTTACCTTTCCATTAATTTGATGTTGGCTACCGGCTTGCTGTATGTCACCTTTATTATTTCTAGGTATGGTTCTTGTATGCCCATTCTCTTTGCCAGTTTTTTTTTTCAGTTTGCTGGTATTTTTGGAAGTATTTTTACATCTATGTTCATGAGGGAAATTGGTCTGAAGTTCTCTTTCTTTGTTGGGTCTTTGTGTGGTTTAGGAATCAGAGTGACTGTGGCCTCATAGAATAAGTTTGGCAGTGTCCCTTCTGTTTCTATTTTGTGGAAGACTTTGAAGAGTATTTGTATTAGCTCTTCTTTGAAGGTCTGGTAGAATTCTATGCTGAAACCATCTGGCCCTGGGCTTTTTTTGGTTGGGAGATTTTTAATGACTTTTTCTATTTCCTTAGGGGTTATAGGGCTATTTAATCTGTTAACCTGATCTTGATTTAACCTTGGTAGGTGGAATCTACCAAGAACATTGTCCATTTCACTTAGGTTTTCAAATTTGGTGGAGTATAGATTTTTAAAGTAGGACCTAAAGATTCTCTGGATTTCCTCAATGTCTGTTGTTATTTCTCCCTTTTCATTTCTTATTTTGTCGATTTGGGTTTTTCCTTCTGCCTTTTAGTTAATTTGGCTAAGGCTTTGTCTATTTTGTTGATTTTCTCAAAGAACCAACTCTTGGTTTCATTGATTCTTTGTATTTTTCTTTTTGTTTCTAAGTTGTAGATTTCAGCCCTAAGTTTGATAATTTCCTGCCTTCTGTTCCTCTTGGGAGTGTTTGCTTCTTTTTTTTTTTCCAATTCACTCAGTTTAGCTGTTAATTCGCTAATATAAGCTGTCACAATTTTCTTTTTGAAGGTACTTAGTGCTATGAACTTTCCTCGTAGCACAGGTTTCATTGTGTCCCATAGGTTTGTGTATGTTGTGCCTTCATTGTTGTTGAATTTTAAGAAGTCTTTGATTTCCTTCTTTATTTCTTCCCTGACCCAGTGGTCATTCAGTAGAGAGTTGTTCAGTTTCAATGAATATATAGGCCTTCTATTATTTCTGTTGTTGTTCAAGTCCAGCTCTACTCCATGGTGGTCTGATAAGATGCAAGGGGTTATTTCAATTTTCTTATATCTGTTGAGGCTTGCTTTGTGTCCAAATATATGGTCAATTTTGGAGGAGGTTCCATGAGGTGCTAAAAAGGTGTATCCTTTCATGTTTGGGTGAAATGTTCTGTAGATATCTGTTAGGTCCATTTGGTTCATGACTTCTGTTAGGCTCATTATTTCTGTTTGGTTTCTGTCTCAATGACCTGTCCATTGTTGTGAGTGGGGTGTTGAAGTCTCCCACTACTAATGTGTGGGGATCAATGTGAGCTTTAAGCTTTAGATGAGTTTTTTTTTTTTTTTTACAAATGTGGATGCCCCTGTATTTGGGCCATAGATATTCAGTACTGAGATGTCGTCTTGACGAATTTTTCCTTTGACAAGTATGTAGTGCCCTTCCCTATCTTTTTTGATTAACTTCAGCTGAAAGTCTATTTTCTCAGGCCTTTACTCTGAGGTAGCATCTATCTTTGTTAGTAAGATGCATTTCTTGTATGCAGCAAAATGATGGGTCTTGTTTATGGATCCACTCTGTAACCCTGTGTCTTTTTACAGGAGTTGAGTCCATTGATGTTGATGGATATTAATGCCCAAAGGTTGTTATTTCCTGTTATTTGGATGTAGGTGGTAGTTGTGTGTTTCTTTTGGTTTAGCTGCAGTGGAGTTTTTTGCTTCCTCTGTTTTCTTGGGTGTAGTTATCTTCTCTGGGTTAGAATTTTCCTTCTAGAACTCAAATTGTTCTGTGTCTTTTTTCTTTTTTAAGGTGTACTAGTCTGTACATAATCTGTGTGCCAGATGCATGCAGTGCCCATGGAGACCAGAAGATGGCATCAGATGCCCTGGAAATGGAGTTACAGATGGCTATGAGCCACCAGGTGTGTGCTAGGAATAAAACCCATGTCTTCTAGAAAAGCAGTCAGTATGTTTAACCACTGAACCAACACTCCAGCCCCTATTCTGTGTCTTTGTGTCTATATCTCTGTATACATTTGTTTAAACTATATGCATGTGTACATGTCCGTGTGGATCTGAAAGCCAGACATCTGGTGTCTCCCTCAATCTCTGTTTGCCTTGTTTTCTGAGAATCTCTCATTGAACCTGCAGTCACAAATTCTACTACACTGGCTGACCAGTGAGTCCCCCGAGTCCTCCTGTCTCTGCCTAACATTTCAAACTCAGGGCCTCCTGCCTTTTCTTTTTTGGTATTTTTGAGGCAGGGCCTCACTACGTATGTAGCTTTGGCTATCCTGTAACTCACTATGTAGACCAGGCTGGCCTAGAACTCACAGAGATCCACCTGCCTTTGCCTCCTGAGTCCTGGGGTCAACAGCTGGTTGACTAGGTCCTCCTTTACCATCTGAGCCGTCTCCCTCCTTGTGTTCTATTTTGGCTGCACCAATGGCAGGCAGTGTTTTTATGTGATGCTATAGTACTGTCTGGCAAGATGACACTGAGAGAAATGGGAGAAAAAGTTCATGGAATCAGCCATCTACGTTTATCTCAAAATAAGGGGTTCAGTTTGTATTCAGAAGCATACTTAAAATCACTTCTCAATACTATCAGAGAAGTACCCAATGAAACACACACCAAAATCATGAAAACGAAAGATCATTCTCAATGATGGTGGAAATGGGGCACAATTACGGCCCTCACACATTGCTGAGGATACTGTAAAAGTAGTACAGATCCTGTGGAAAACTGACAATATGAACGTCTAATCATACATCTACTCTCACGATCCAGTAATTCTACTCACTTTCACTCTACCAATAGACTATTCTCCAACATCTGCAATCAAGCCCAAATACCAGGATAACCTAAATGTCCACTAACAGTAAGGTGAGATGATTTTACATCTGTACAATACTGGTAAAAGCAAGCTGTAGAGTCTATTGAAAGAAAGCAAAATCTGAAAACAAAGCTGAAGATTACAGGACATGATCGTCACTGCGCTGTTACCCAAAGCTTACAGGCAGGGTTTACAAGAAGTCGAGAAACTAACACTCTGAGCAGTCTGTGGCCAGGAGAAACCTGGAGTGCAGGCAGAGTGATCACAAATGTTTCCCAGTATGGAACACACTATTCTCGTTTTCCATGTACACAGACAGCATGCTGCAGTGTGAACAGCTTAAAACATTGTCTAAGCAAACAATATTCCAGCAACTGGGCTAGCCTTGCAGCCCTTTCTAAAACCCTCAGAGTCAGGTGTGACATCACCAAACACCTTCAGAAGCATCAAAGACCTTTACAATGTTCGCGTGCTCTGACCGAATAGCTCTATGCTAATTTTTGTTTACTTCTCACTGTTCATATAAAACTTTAACTGAAAATAAGTATATCATAAAATTGTGGCTAAACTATATAAAGACATTTATTTATACTTATGTAATATTGTTTTAGAAGACTAATGATATCAAAAACAAAATATAGAAAAGGAAAAAGACTGCAAAACATTAACAGTCGTATGTGACTTCAAAAAGAAAATTGTGACAGCTCATATTAGCGAATTAACAGCTAAACTGGGTGAATTGGAAAAAAAAAGAAGCAAACACTCCCAAGAGGAACAGAAGGCAGGAGATCATCAAACTTAGGGCTGAAATCAACAACTTAGAAACAAAAAGAACTATGCAAAGAATCAATGAAACCAAGAGTTGGTTCTTCGAGAAAATCAACAAAATAGACAGACCCTTAGCCAAATTAACTAAAAGACAGAGGGAGAAAACACAAATCAACAAAACAGAAATGAAAAGGGAGAAATAACAACAGACATTGAGGAAATCCAGAGAATATTTGGATCCTACTTTAAAAATTTATACTCCACCAAATTTGAAAACTTAACCGAAATGGACAATTTTCTTGATAGATTCCACCTACCGAAGCTAAATCAAAATCAGATTAACAGATTAAACAGCCCTATAACCCCTAAGGAAATAGAAACAGTCATTAAAAATCTCCCAACCAAAAAAATCCCAGGGCTAGATGGCTTTAGCATGGAATTCTACTGGACCTTCAAAGAGGAGCTAACACCAATACTTTTCAAACTCTTTCACAAAATAGAATCTAAAAGAACATTGCCAAACTCATTCTATGAGGCCACAGTCACCCTGATTCCTAAACCACACAAAGACCCAACAAAGAAAGAGAACTTCAGACCAATCTCCCTCATGAACATAGATGCAAAAATACTTAATAAAATACTAGCAAACCGAATTCAAGAACACATCAAAAGTATCATAAACCATGATCAAGTAGGCTTCATCCCAGGAATGCAGGGATGGTTCAACATACAAAAGACTATCAACGACATTCACCATATAAACAAGATGAAAGAAAAAAAACACATGATAATCTCGCTGGATGCAGAAAAAGCATTTGACAAAATCCAACACCCCTTCATGCTAAAAGTTCTGGAGAGAACGGACATACAAGGACCGTACCTAGAAATAATAAAGGCAAAATACAGCAGGCCAGTGGACAACATCAAATTAAATGGAGAGAAACTTGAAGCATTCCCTCTAAACTCAGGGACAAAACAAGGATGTCCACTTTCACCATATCTCTTCAATATAGTACTTGAAGTTCTTGCTAGAGCAATAAGACAACTAAAGGACATCAAGGGGATAAACATCGGAAACAAAGAAGTCAAATTATCCCTATTTGCAGATGATATGATAGTATACATAAGCGACCCCAAAAATTCCACCAGAGAACTCTTACAGCTGATAAACACCTTCAGCAAAGTGGCTGGATACAAAATTAATTCAAAAAAATCAGAAGCCCTTCTTTATACAACAAACAAATGGGCTGAGGAAGAAATAAGGGAAACAACCCCCTTCACAATAGCCACAAACAACATAAAATACCTGGGGGTAACTCTAACCAAGCAAGTAAAGGACCTATACAACAAGAACTTCAAGCCCTTGAAGAAAGAAATGGAAGAGGCCTTTAGAAGATGGAAAGATCTCCCATGCTCATGGATAGGCAGGATCAACATAATGAAAATGGCCATCCTACCAAAAGCAACATATAGATTCAATGCAATTCCTATCAAAATACCAACACAATTTTTTATAGACTTGGAAAGAGCTATTCTCGATTTCATATGGAACAACAAAAAGCCCAGAATAGCTAAATCAATCCTGTACAATAAAAAAAATCTGGAGGTATCACCATCCCAGATTTCAAGCTGTACTACAGAGCAATAGTTGTAAAAACAGCATGGTATTGGTATAGAAACAGACCAATAGATCAATGAAATCGAATTGAAGATCCAGAAATAGACCCAAACACTTATGGCCACCTAATTTTTGACAAAGAAGCCAATATGGCACAATGGAAGAAGGACAGCATCTTCAACAAATGGTGCTGGTCCAACTGGATGTCCACTTGTAAAAGAATGAAATTAGACCCATACTTATCTCCTTGTACAAAACTTAAGTCCAAGTGAATCAAAGACCTTAACATAAGGCTGGTCACACTAAATCTAATAGAAGAAAAAGTGGGAGAAACCCTCGAACTCATTGGCACAGGTGACAACTTCCTGATCAGAATACAACAGCTCAGGACCTGAGATCAACAATCAATAAATGGGACCTCATGAAACTGAAAAGCTTCTGCAAGGCAAAAGACACTGTCATTCGAACAAAGCGGCAGCCTACAGACTGGGGGAAAATCTTCACCAACCCCACATCTGACAGAGGGCTAATATCCAAAATCTACAAAGAACTCAAGAAATTAAATGCCAAGAAACCAAATAATCCAATCAAAAAATGGAGGACAGAGCTAAATAGAGAATTCACAAAGGAGGAATCCCTAATGGCTGAGAGACACTTGAAGAAATGTTCAACAGCCTTAATCATCAGAGAAATGCCACTCAAGACGACTCTGAGATTCCATCTCACACCTATCAGAATGGCTAAGATCATAAGCTCAAATGACAGCACATGCTGGCGAGGGTGTGGACAAAGGGATACCCTACTCCATTGCTGGTGGGAGTGCAGGCTTGTGCAACCACTATGGAGGTCAGTCTGGCGATATCTTAGAAAACTTGGAATAGCTTTGCCTCAGGACCCAGCCATACCACTTTTGGGTATACATCCAAATGCCTCTTCATGGAATCATAAGGAAGTTTCCTCATCTATGTTTATAGCAACCTTATTTGTAATAGCTAGAAACTGAAAACAACCCAGATGTCTCTCAACCGAAGAATGGGTTAAAAAACTGTGGTACATCTACACAATGGAATATTATTCAGCTATCAGGAACCATGAAATTATGCAATTTGCAGCCAAATGGATAGAACTAGAAAAGCTCATCCTGAGTGAGCTAACCCAGACTCAGAAGGATACATATGGCATCTATTCACTTATAGTAGGATTTTAGCTATATAGTAGAAGGTATCGATACTACAACTAACACACCAAAGGGAACTTGGACATAGACTTTTTATTTTTTATTTTTATTTATTTATTTATTTTTTATATTTTCTTTTCTGTTTGTTGTATCTATTCTTAAAGTAATCACTAGTAAATAAGGATTTCTTTCCAGCAAGATCTTGCAACAACTCAACACTACTGACATGTGGTGCCAATCTGATGTTTTAGGAGCTTTCCTGTGCATTACAAGATTAATACTATCCTCTCTCCTCCTTCCTAGTAGCACAAGATGACAACACCATCCCCTTGTTTTGACAACAAAAACAATCTTCAGACACTGCAGAACATCTCTTCAGAGGTAAAACTGCCCTGTATTGAGAACAATTGCTTTAAAGAAAATGGCAAGTACATCTTGCATATTACTACAGTGTTTTAAATGCCCTCCAAAGACCCATGTTTCAGGTTTAATCCCCAGTCTGTGGCATATTTAGGGAGCATGGAAACATAAAGAGATTAGCATCAGTCAAAGGCCTTAGGCTACTGAGGTATGCTTTTGAGTGGAGCACAGGATACAGTCCCCTCCAATCTCCTCTCTGCTTCCTACTGCCATCAGATGAGAAGTGTCCTCTGATATATATGCCCACCATGATGCACTTGCTGCCTAGCGAACAGTTCAGCAAACCACTCACTGAAATCCCCAAAACCACGAAACAGAATAAGCCTATTCTCTTCTCAATCCCAGTGTTTCATTATAGTGATACAAAACTAACACACAGAAAAACTGCCACCAGGAAGTAGGGGTGGAGCTGTGTCCATGCCTAGACAATGTGGACAGGACAATGGAATCAGTTTGTTGACGGAATTTGGAAAAGCAATTAGGAGGCATGGGTGAGAGAAAAAGCATAGAATGCTGTAAGCAGAGAATAGTAGGTGCTTCTATGGGGCACACACACCAAAAAATAAAAATAAAAAACACTGATAGAAATTTAGATAGTAAAGGCTGTGCAGATCAAGTTTCAGACAGAAATGAAGATTCCACTAGAAATTACTACATGCCAAGCCTTTTACACCATAACAGCAAAGAAAAGAAAAGCAAGGAGTGGTTGCATTGTGCTCATGCCTGAGACTTTGTGGAGAACTAAGTTTAGATGTGATCAACTAGATTATCAGGAAATCTCAGTCAGCATTTGCACAGTAGCACAGGTTACGCAGGCTTACAAAAAGCAAAAGAGAAAACAAATGCACATTCAGTTATTTTTTAAATAAATTTTATTATAAAAATACTTGCAAATAAATAAAACATTGTATATCAAAAATTTTTTAAAAAGCAAAAGAGAGAGGTTTGAATATTCTCAGCTCAGTAAAAGAGAAGGGGTAGGGAGAGAAAAGGGGAGGGTGGGAAGGAGAGAGGGGGACTAAAGGTGCTACAAGAAAGGGTACATTTGTTAAGGACACTGAAATCCTAAAAGGGGCCAAGTAGGAGCTGGAGAGATGAATTAGCAGGTAAGGCCACTGGCTGCTCTTCCAGAGGACCCACGTTCAATTCCCAGCATCCATATGGTAGCTCACAGTGGTCTGTAACTCTAAATTCAGAGCAGGACACTCACTGTCCATCCTCTGGCCTCCACAGGCACTGCACACACATGGTGCACAGACATACATGAAGCCCAAACACCCATACACATAAAATAAAAACACATATTTTTTATAAAGAAAGCCAGTATTTTGCATCCTGGAAAATAGCTTGAAAATGTCTCAGAAATAAGCAGGATACCACGCACGTAATCACAGGGTCAACAGTGGGGTAAGTCTGGTTCACGGACTTTTAGTTAAGAAGGGACCCAGGGCGCCATGCTTGACCAGGACGGTCCTGAGAACTGCCCTGTGTAGGACTAGCATGAATGGAGAGGCAGCTGCCAGATAAGGAAAAATGGGCACAGGTACAGCTCAGGTTATCAGCAGACATGATACTGTCTGTCCACGTGATACTGATTTTTAAGACATGCAAAGCGTAAAGCAGGAACTATGAAGGACTTGCCTACCCTGTCTTGGCAGAGCTAGGCTGTCAACTTAACTGCTTCCAAGTTTTGTCCTTTTTGGACAGCATTCTGTCTACAGTTGAAGCAAGAGATTCTTCTTGCCCAGTGACAAGCTTGCCGCTAATGCAACCATCTCCAAATGGAGATTCTTCGATGCTCATCCTCTACTTGGAGTAGAATATGGAGTGCTTTCAGGAGCTGACTTGTCTCAATATCAAAAAAAATCTTAAGAAAACAACATTGAATGTCATATTCTACAGATCTCTTGAGGTTTTTGAAGACCACCTATCTATCTCATATATTTGGATAAACAAAAGTTGCTTGTCTCTTAGCAACTTGATTTCTGGCTAACTTGGAAAACATCTGTGATAAACTATGCTAGTACCCAACAAAATGACGTTTGAATGACTATTAGTTTGCATCTCTTAATTATCCTATATAATTTGTGACAGTTGCTCCTGCTTTACAATTAATGTCTGTCAGAGAAACAGGGCCAAGAGGCTGAAGATAGATGCTTTAATGTATGGAGAGAAATTGGGGACTGTCCAGGCAGCCAGTTGTCTGTCATTTCTTAGTTTTGGAAGCTGCTGGCTCTGCACTTCCTGTTTATTCAGATACATTTATCCTTCTCAGGTCTCAAATATGGTTGAAGAGTAGATAGTTATAGTCTCACAGTTAAATTTCAAGTTGTTTAGGAATTAAAAGGATGTTCTAGGTCTAAGAAGATGTTTTTAAGTTGTTAATGCAAGTTAGGATGGAAAGTGAGATAGGTATAGAACTTTAAACTCATGGAGAGAAATGGATAATAGAGTACTGATGGCGGTTGCTGGGTATGTGTGAACTGGACATTGGGAATTTATGCTGTGCCTTGTAATTTTCAAAATTGTGGCCTAATTATTCAAAAAAAAAGAATTATGAGTTCTGGGAGAAGGGGGAGAGGGTGGGAGGGTGGAATTGGGAGGGGTGGAGGGAAGGGACTGTGTTAAAGATGTAAATTGAATAAACATTTTTTTTTATAAAAACATGCAAAGTGTAAGATTTATGGAGTCACAAGGCTTCAAACAAAGTTTTAGAGTAAAGCCGGGAAGCCAGGTAGCATATAGAAGAACTAAGTCATCATTCTCAAAGACTGCTATGTGGAGAGACACAGGAAGCCATGGCTGCAATGAAGGCTCAAGAGATATGGAGTGCCTGGAACACAGCGTATCTGTCAAGAAAAGCTGCACAGGGCATGCAAAGACAGCCTAAGAGAGCAGCCAGGTGGACTGGAGTCAGAATGGCTGTCTAGGTGGGGCTGTCCAAGCTCTTGAGAGGGTCTATACTGCCTATCCAAAGGCCCAAAAGCAATAGGGTCAAGTGACTATGGGGTGAAACCCCAAAACTATTGTAATAATCTTTGTTCTTTTCAAATTAGCTAACTGGAAGAGATCAGATGCCAGACACAGAACTAAGATGAAATGTTCCCTGTGCTGAGAGACAGTCTTGCTTTGGTCTAATTCCTGTGTTTAATGCCTGAATACCTCCCTTTTGGAGTAGGGATACTTACTCTGTATATCTTGGAAGCAGACAACTGTTTTTTACACTTTGTAGAGGCCCATAACTGATGCCTTGAGCCTCAGAGGAAACTTTGGACTTGAGACTTTCCAGCAATAGCAGGGCAGTTAAGACTGAAAGAACAATTAAAGACAGCCTGAAAGCATTTAGCTCTATAATAAGGGCATAAGCCTTTGGGTTCCAGGTCAGAATGAAATAATTTGGAACTTAAATGTCCCTCCAAAGATCCACATGGTTTGTCCCTGGCTGAATATCCTACTGGAAGGTGGAAGAACCTTTCACAGATATACAAGATATCTGCTGTCATATATTCTTACTGACCAAAATGTCTTCTCTAGCATGTAACTTTTTTTTCAATCTACATTTGACTGAATCCCAGACAGAGATGCATCAATAAAGAAGGCCAAAGGCACACAAAACACACACACACACACACACACACACACACACACACACAAATTCTGTCCTTTAAGAGCCCCAACAGAATTGCTTCCAACATTCCTATATGTAAAGTTAAATTATAAGCTATAAAATCCAAATTTAAATGTCTCAAAAGAAAATGACAAACCAAGTACCACATATATTTATATATCTTTTTACAGTTTTTAAAAATTTCACTTACACAGTATTTTATCAGTGTCCCACAGCAAGCCATGAAGTAGTGAAGGTGTGACTGCTCTCTATTTCTAAAGATGAAAATCATACCATCGAAGACCAAAAATTAAAAAAAACTCAGATGGGGGAAGAGGGTGGGAGGGTGGGATTAGAGGGGGGAGTAGGGAAGGGATTGCGATTGAGATGTAACTTGAAGAAATAAAAAAAAAATTAAAAAAAAAAACCTCAGATCATTTAAGACTTACAGTCAATGCACCACACTGCATAGCCTCATCAGATAAAGACAACTAACTACTTTAAAAAAAAACAAAAACAAATAAGGGCCAAAGATGGCTCAGAAGTACTTGCCACCAAGCTTGATGATTCAAGTTCAGTCCCATGAATACATAGGGTGAAAGAAAGAACCAATTCCCAAAAGTTCTCCTCTAACCTCCACACAAATGCTATGACACACAGACAGACAGACACACAGTTATACACACACACACACACACACACACACACACACACACTATATATATATATATAGTGTGTGTGTGTATTTTATATTTAGTTTTATATATATATATTTATAACTAATTTATAACTGATAACTTATATATATGTATGTATGTATGTATGTATGTATGTATGTATGTATGTATGTATGTATGTAAAACTAAAGCCCAGGGCAACTCATTAACAGCATATGAGGGAACATCTTCCAAAGTTTTCTCTAACTTTTTGCTATAAAAGAAAATCATCATTTTGCTATATCATTTTCTATATAAAAAAATCATTTTGCTATAAAAGAAAACATCAAGCTGCTATGGTGATCAGTAAGTCTCACAGTGCTGACCTCTAATATCCTCCCTCTCCTCTGCTTTCAAATTTATATAGACAGTAAGAAAACTTTAAAGATAGCCTGGAGATGAGCTTAAGATACAGTGCTGAGACAAACTATGACCAAGAGTAAGATTCAGGACAAAGCTGACACCCGTTACCCTTACAAACTAAGTAGATAATGTTTCTGGCACCACAGGAACAACCTTGAAAACATGGTGGTGTCACTTTAGTTTTTACTAGGCCGCATGCTGTGCACAGCTGCAACTTTAACCAGAATTCTACAGACTGACATCCTATTACATCCTTCTAATAATATTCTAATAATGCTCTTCTCAATAAAGTTCTTAACTCAGATGAGAAACAGAAGGCGTCTGTGTTCATTCCTGTTTATACAGTAAGAACAATGAGTTGCTAATGCAAATTAGGATGGAAGCTGAGTTAGTTATAGAACTTGAAACTCATCAAGATGGACAGATAATAGAATATTAATGTCAGTTGCCAAATACGTATGGACTGGACATTGGGAATGTATGTTATACCTTATAATTTTCATAATTGTGGCTTAATTGCTCTTATTGTTTTGTATTGTATTTATTGTTATAAGAAAAAGAGCCTTTTATTGGACTAAAAAGGGGAGCTGTTAGGGAAAAACAAAAAGATACACCTTAAATTAAAAAAAAAAAAAGTAGATAGGAGGGTAGGAGTGTGGGAAGGAGGGGGAGGAGGGAGAGGACTATGATTGAGATGTAACTTGAAGAAATAAATAAATGTTAAAAAAAAAAGGACAATGAGACCAACAATGTGTATTAATCCACTGAAGCCTCAAAGCAGATGCAAGCAAACCAAGAGTTCACACCCAGGAGGGTAGGCAAGTGGAATGGAAGAAATCACAGATATTCATAGATATGTCTTGACTAAAAAGTACCAACCAATTTATACTTTGTTGTCATGGAGATGCAGTAGAATGCTTGCCTTGCATACCTGAGCCCAGGAGTCCAATTCCAGTACACTAAACAAATGGATGGAAGGTAGGGAGATAAGTGGATGTTTGGATGGAGTCTATTCAGCAGTCCACAGCAGCTGATAGATACAACCTCTTTAACTAATTTTAAACAAGGTAACATAAAACTTATCCAAACCAGGAGGAAAAAAAAAAACTAACTATGAAAGTTAATCATGAGTGAGTATAAAAAGGGAAAAAACAGGGAAAAAAAGTTCTAAAAGATGCTTAGGGGCCAGGCTATGACTCCATGGGTAAAGTGATTGCCACACAGGCGTGATGATCTGAGACTGGATGCCTACAACCAATGTAAAATTTCATGTCTGTAATCCCAGCACTCTTACGGCAATCTGGAAGGCAGAGACAGGCGATGCTTCAGAAGCTCAATGACAGTTAGCATGGTCTGTACAGTGAAGAATGAGGAACCCTGTCTCAAACAACATGGAAGGGAAGGATTGAAACCCAAGGTTGTCCTTTGACCTTCTTGTAACTTGTAAAAAGCATGTGCCTGCACTGACACATAAGAACAAACACATGTACATGTATATACACATACACAAATACACACAAGATCTTTTTTTAAATGCTTATTTCTTAGACTATTTTGCCTAAAACCTCAATTTACCTTCTAGGAGTGCAGAAAAACAGAAGTTGTTCAAAACATTTTACTAATTTTTTAACTGTTTATTGATTCTTTGTAAGTTCCACATCATGCACCCCAGTCCTGCTCATCTCTCCATCCCCTCATGTCCACCCTTCGCCCTTAAAAACCTCTCCTCTCCTTGAAATAAAACACTCACAAACAATAACAACAAAAGCACAGAAAACATCTTGTTCTGGAAGCTGTAGTATGTTACAGTGTGTCCCATAGTATATCCCTCTGCCCACACATCTTCACTTGTAAATATTCACTGCAGTGAGTCATTTGGTCTGGTTCAAGGTCTCTGGTTTTTGTGATACCATCAAATTGGATCCTCACCAGGATTCCTTCCTGCTGTTGCCTTGTGTCATGGAGATCCTACAGCTTTGCAACAGCAGTACTGGCCCTTTCACACATCCCAACCATTCACAGAGATACAGATTTGGGGATGGACCAATTGAGAGTCCTGGATCTGGGCCTGGGTGGTAGCTGAGCTGGTCAGCCCACTGGCTCTCCCTTCTCCACACTACTATGGCCAGCTCTCCAGCACTGCTCTGGCCAGGCCACCCAATGCCACCATCAGCAGGAGGCAGGGTCAGCTCCCCTCCATCCTCACCTCCAGAGCCAGCTCCACTGTGCTGCCCAGTCAAGGTGAGGGCCCCACTTCCTCAAGTGTTACAGCCTATGAGGGATTGGGTCAGCTCTCCCGCTCACACCCTCAGAGTTAGTTCACCTCAGCCTTTACCATCAGGGACAGCTCCTCTCTGTTGCCCAGGCTAAGTACAGGGCCCGCTCTCCTGAGTGCTACAGGCGGTAAGGGGCAAGCCCAGTCCACTCTCTCTCATGATACCAAGGCCAATTCACTTCCAAGCTCATAATCCTACAGGCAGCTTACCAGACTGCTGGAGGTGGAAAGGTGTTAGGAGGTAGAAGGGTCACCTCTGGGCCCATCATGTGTAGTGGGGTCAGCTCTCCTTTACTCATGCCCTCAGGGTCATGCTCACCCACACCCCTGCCACCAGGGTCAGCTCCACTGTGTTGCCTGGGCAAGGCACAGGGTTTGCTCTCCTGATTGCTGCCTGTTGGTGAGAGGTGGGACAAGCTCTCCAGAATACCACATCCAGTGAGGGGTGGGGCCAGTTATGCACAGGCCCAGGACATCCATGTATGTGGTCCCTGGAGGCTGCCCCAACCAGGGACATCCCCATGGTCTCTAGTGGTAATATGAGCTACAGACATTGACCCCTGCTGCTGCCTAGCCATGGACTCAGTCATGGCCCTCAGTGACAGCTTTCGGGCTGGGACCTCACCATGGCCTCAGGGTGGGACACTCACAGCAGGCTACTTTTCTCCACCCTCAAGTCTCCAGCTCCATCTTTCTTCATAATGCTCAAGCTGTTCTACTTTTCTTTCTCTCCCATGTGACCACCACATACTCACTCATTGTGATGGCTCCCAGTGCAGGCTAGCCATGCAGCTGGAGGGCCCCTGGGTGACGACCTTTATCCATGCTACATGACATGGGGGTAAGCGGGTGCCTATGACCCACCTGTGCTGTGTGTTCAGGGGCAAGCCTGTGGGTGGCATGGTGGTCCACAGGTCTCTGTGTGTCTTCCTCCTTTCACAATGCACTGCCTGGTTGGACTGGACTGGACTGGACTGGATTAGATTGGATGAATTCTAGGCACAAGACAGTTTTGGCTCCAAAGTCAGCTAAGATGAACAAAGACTGCCATGTACTCTGTCCCTGATTGATAGAAGAATAACACCATCACCAAGGTATCTCGTTGCCCATTGCCAGGGGGCTTACTAACATTTATAACTAAAAATGTCTACTATATTTTAAAATGTAGATCTGAGAAGGAAGTTTCCATCTCTAAAAACTTTTAGCTGAAGTATTCATGTGGTCTGAGGTAATACTTTCTTATTGTTTTTCCTTCAAATGTAAAAAGATATCAAATTTGAAGAAAAAAATCAAATTTTTGGCCAGGGTATTAGACATAAGATATTGTCCAACAAATTCTAAAAACCAATAATTCCTTATTTTGCACCATTTGCTTGCGCCAGAGTTTTTTCCTGTAGCTAGACATTAAGCCCCACACTTCTCTGACATGGACTCTGATGCCTGCTTTTTGATCACCTCCCCCTGAAGGGGCTTCGGTGCCTGGCTTCAATGGAAGAGCATACACTCAGTCCTGATGTGACTCCATGTGCTAGGGTGGGACCATACTGGGAGGATTGCCTGAGGTGGCAAGTACCTCCAGCTCCTTTTCTGAGGAGAAGGGGAGGGAGTGGGAGGGGAGGAGAAGAGGGATGGACCCAGAGGAGGGGAGGGGGGGCTACAATCGGGATATAAAATGAATAAATAAACTTATAAAATAAAACCATTAAGCCCCATATATATTGCCCAGTACAGTCATTTCCCTGGGAAAGGCTTCCTAGCCCTGCAAACTAGAACACATTAAAAACCTCCATACATCACCTAACAGCATTTATCCCAGGTGAAACAGTTTGTCACATTTCGTAGCTTCCCTCTTTAACTATAATCTCCACGTCCCCTCCAGTCTTGTATTACTAACGTACCATAGTAATACTCTTTGACAAAGTAAATGACAGCGGAGGAGGCAGGGTGACAGGAAGTGAAGGCTCTGGGCAAATACTTACACTAGCTCCCCAGGCTGTAAGTAAGGCCATGAACACATGAAGAAATCCATGCCATACTGATTAACTCACTGTCTCCTGTGCAGGAGCATTTCTGGGGTGCAGATTGAAAAGAAAAAAAAAAGGAAAGAAAAGGTCTGATTACTCAAAGCAATCTGTACCATAATGACTCAAGCCTGTTGAGCACAATGTCACTGTATGGACTATCAGTGTGATAATCCTTAGCTCCCCTTGGACTAGTAACCAGGACGGTCCCTCCACCAAAATGGACTTATGTTTTTAAGGCTTATTATTTTTGAAAAATGTAAACTTTTCCAGGTAGATCATTCTTACTTATTTGAAAAGAATTTCCTAGTGACCACACAAAAGAAAAAGCACAGAAAAATATTCAGGATTTAAAGGCCTCTTAAACTTTTTTTAATCAAATAAATACCTGTTTTATTGAGAATCTGCTAGCTCAAAACATAAGGAGGAACACTACAGCATGGTTTAGAATATGGATTCCAATCCATGTTAATTTCACCCCTTACCTATGGAGCAGCTGAAAGTGACCATCAGACCAACTACACTGACAGCTGACACAGGAAAAGGTAGGTTGAGAAAGCATTTACTGCAATAGCAGTCCCTCAACTTTCAACTACAAGTGACATGTTGGCAGTTGTACTTTGTACTCAATGGACCAGAAAAAGTGTAACAAGAAGTCACATAGGAAAAGAAGGTCAAGGGAGTTCAAAGTGACACGTTAATATATATGCTTATCCTTTAAAAGAAAAACCACCAAGGACATTGTTCCATTTCCAAATGAACAGTAACAAAGCAAGAAAAGGCATCAAATACTTAATGACAAGTCAGAGAATTATAAAAAAAAAAAAAACAGCCTCTCACACCCCATAAGTGAGACCTCAAGCAAGGTCAGTTTATGACTCCATAATCTCCTAAGGTCAGAGAAGCAGGACAGATAGTGTTTAGCAGTTTGCATTATTTGAAAACTTCAGGGATCCTTGTGTAGTTTTCTTTTTAATTTTTTAAAAAGTCTATTACAGCCAAGTGTGATGACACACACCTTCAATCGTAGCACTCCAGACACAAATGTGGGTTTCTGTGAGTTCAAAGCCAGTGTGACCTACACAGTGACTTTCAAGTCAGCCAGGACTACATAGGGAGCCCCAGTCTCAACAACAATAACACACACACAAGCCTATTACCAAAACATTCACACTGGTCTTATTTCTCTACAGAAATCATTCTAAGCCACTGGCTTTAAAAACTCGGTCCATATTACTGAGCTGATTTCTTCATAGTTGGTGGTTTTCAGGCTTTTTGCAAAGTAACTGGATGTTCAATAAAAATGTTGTTTATTCCTAGGAATCCCAATTCTTGATTAAATATTTACTAAAGGCCTAAAGAAAATGACCTGATCATAGACAGGCCTATGAGACTTTAGTAACAGATTTGTTAGATATTACAGTTCACGTAAAAACTCAAGAAGCAATTTTATATTCTGAAAAAGAGACCTATGTATCTAAAAGATAATGAAAACATGTTTTAAATTATTCTTTCCCAAAAATAAAAACAGAGTGTATGTACTTTGACTTGGCAAAGTGGATATCTAGCACACTGGTCAGGACATCCTGAAGGAAGCTGCCTGGGAAAAAGATAATTTAAAAAGGCTAATGAACAACTTGTCCTTCTTAGGGAACATAAGTATTGAACACCACAGAATTTGTATTCCCAGTGTGCAAATGTGCTTTTTAAAATACCACAACAGCATGGGTGTTATGCTTTCCTTAAGTTTTGTCTGGGGCTTACAGTTTACAGTGGTCTCTGGTGTATACAGGTGGTGAGGAACACCATTTACTTTAAAGGTGAAGTAATAGCTAACACCCAAAATACAAAATTAAATTTTGTTTCTAAGTTATGTGTATGCATGTGTCTGTATGTGATTAAGTACGTACGCATGAGCACAAGTGCCTGAGAAGGCCAGAAGAGGACTCTGTCATTCACTCTGCCTCTCGTGGAGCTGGAGGTACAAGTGGCTGTGAGCCACCAAATGTGGATGTTAGAATCTGAACCTGAGTCCTCTGCAAGAGCTGTAGATGCTCTTAACTGCTAAATCATCCCTCCAGTCCTAAAATGTTTCTAAAAGTCTATTTCAATGTATGTTGTTAGCATAAATTATGAAATACATAAGAATATTTAACATTACAAGTGAACTTGAGTGGATGTCAATCTTTTCACAAATTAAAAAAAGATACAAAGATTAATATTACGAAGAATAGCGTAAGACTTTCAGTGATAGGTAATAGGTAATAGATGCTACATCTCTGTGGTCCTGTGAAGGAGAAATCTCAGGATAAGAAAAAAAGAAAAGATCTTTCTGGACCTGGCAGAGCAGGAGGCGCCATCATGGGTTCAAGTTGACATTCGCCACAACAAGGACCGAAAGGTTAAGCGCAAAGAGCCCAAGAGCCAGGACATCTACCTTCAGCTGCTAGTCAAGCTGTACAGGTTTCTGGCCATACGAACCAACTCAACCTTCAATCAGGTTGTGCTGACAAGGCTATTCAAGAGTCACACTAACCAGCCACCTCTGTCCCTGTCACGCATGATCCGGAAGATGAAGCTTCCTGGCCGAGAAAATAAAAAGGCTGTGGTAGTGGGGACGGTCACATATGATGTGCAGATTCTGGAAGTGCCCAAGTTGAAGCTGTGTGTGCTGCAGGTGAGCACCCGGGCCGAATTCGCATCCTCAAGGCTGGGGGTAAGATCCTCACCTTTGACCAGCTGGCCCTGGAGTCTCCCAAGTGCCGAGGCACCGTGCTCCTGTCTGGTCCTCGAAAGGGCCGAGAGGTGTGCCGGCATTTTGGCAAGGCCCCAAGGACCCCACACAGCCACACCAAACCCTATGTCCGCTCCAAGGGCCAGAAGTTGGAGCGCGCGAGAGGCCAAAAGGCCAGTCGGGGCTACAAAAACTAACCCCAGATCTTACTATTAAAAAAACTTTGGAAGTTGAAAAAAGAAAGAAAAGAAAAGGAAGACCTTCAGAAAAATGAATGACAGACAGTTGAAAATATGGGAAAAAAGGTAATAGTTTTTGTTTCTTAAAAAACCCAGTTATATTTTTTCTTTTTTTATGTTTATTTATTACTTCAAATTACATCTCCATCACAGTGCTTTCTGTCCATCCCTCCTGGACCCACCCTCCCCCTCTCTCCCCCCTCTCCCACTCCCCCGGTGTGGGGCGCCCCTACATATCAGCCCCCCCCCACCTAGTTTAGCAGTCAATTGAGGGCTAAGAGCTTCCTCTTACACTGGGGGTCTACATGGCAGCACCACTAGGGAAAACTGTCCCACTACAGGCAACAAAGTCTATGTTCCTGTTCCTTTTGGTGTATGGCTTGTGGGATAGTTATCCTGTACTATATGGCTAAAATCCAATTATGGGTGAATAGATGCCATGTGCATCTTTCTAAATAAACACAGTTATTTTGAGAATGTTTTTGTTTAATTCCAGGTGTGGAATATGGGGCTGCTTCAGTTTGTCCACAGCTGTTAACTAAAATTGTCTCTCATTCTCTAGCAGGGGAGAGGTTTAGCCAGCTGCAGAAAGTTTAATTCTGAGGACTCTGGAGAGGCGTATAAAGACCAGACCAGAGCTCAGAGAGGGATGGGGGGTGCGGGGTGTGAGCTCTCTGAAAAAGGAAGATGTTGCTGCTCCCCTGCTTGTGCTTCCCCCACAACACTGCTGGTTCATCCTGCTGGTGTGTTTGCCGGACTCCTGGACACCCTGACAACTGAGTTTGGTATTGCCCCAAAGAATCTGATGACCCTGGTCAGTAGGAAGTAGCTAAAAGAGACCTACATTCCTTTCCCCTCTAGCTTTTCTCTCCTACCTAGTGTTGGGGAATTGGAAGGAATATGGGTTGGAAGGGAGGTAGAGGCTTAAGAGCTGTAAAGTAATATAGTGTATAAACCAAAATAAAGAGCTGCCTCTACAAAAGGTGCTAACTGAAAAGAAGCCACCAAAGACAGTTAGCCATGAGGTTCCCTGGTGGGAAAAGCTGAAGCATCATCCAAAAGGAAAGGCACCAAGCAGCTCCAGTGAAAAAAGCTGCACGGTCCTGCCCACAGGGAAAACCAACAGCAAACAGGACTCCAACCCAGTCTTGGTGAGACAATGGCCACTGCAGAGGAACAAGTCAGAAGTGAACAGGCATTCCCCTAGCTAACTGCTGTCTGGCCAGCTGCCATCTTGGAGGAAATCAATTGTTTAAAATTGACTTACCCTAGGATCTTGAGAACAGGAACCCATCGCAAATCTAGGATCCGGAATTTAACCTATCATACTCCAGGGCAGTGGTTCTCAACCTTCCTAATGCCATGACACTTTAATACAGTTCCTCATGTTATGGTGACCCTCTCAACCATAAAATTATTTTATTATTATGTCATAACTGTAATTTTGCTGTTATGAATGTAAATATGTGATATATACAGGATATCTGATAGGTGACCCCAAAGGGGTCATAACCCACAGGCTGAGAACCATTGTTCTATGCTGAGACACTGCCTGAACAGACAAGTATAGAAAGGAAGACTTTCTGGCTGACAAAGCCAGAAAGTGTTGGCATCTGCAGCATTGGCCCTGGTGGTGGAATGTATAGGGAAGATTAGCCTCATACTTAGAGCCTGAAACAAATCTACTCAGCTGAGTTACTCTAGAATAAAAGAGCTCAGAGCCTGAGATCTGGAAGTCAGTCAACCTCTGGTTTAAGCTAACTGCTGTGCAGCTCACTACTGTGGAATTGGAGAAATCTAAGGGTCCAGCAGAGAGATGGATGCATAGAGAGCTTTAAAGGTGTGCAGATAGGACTGCCTGTACAGATCTCAATGTGATGGTTGCTTCCCTATTCCTGACACAACTCAGAATAATCCCACCTAGAACACTGGCCATGACAGGTTACAAATGAAGTCTCAGCAGTCGGGAAGAACCTGTTCAGCCCACAGACTGCAAGGCTGTGTGACCATCAGAACCCACTGGTAGAGTACCACCCATGGCTAGCACACACTTCTCCAAACAGGGTCAACACCAACGTAAGTCATATTAACAGTTAACCCCTAAAGTGGAACTAACACAACTGCCCCTTACTACACACACCAGTCCTCAACACTGAAGGACCCAGAAGGAACCCTTTCCAAGATACACACTATCTTTTTTTGGTCCCATGGTCCCTTTTTTTCCCCCAATATAATGTTAGCATGCTTTTAAGACAATTTTTATGTTATTGCTCTTTACTTCCCTTCATAAAACTATATAACTACATTATCATATTTTTTAATGATTGAACAATTTCTTTTTTTCTTGGGGGGGGTGTTTTACCTCTTTTCTACTATGCATTTGGAAGTATTTTGAATTTTGGCTTATCCTTATTGGAATGAGGTGTTTTTATAGTTGTGATTTTACCTCTGATGTTTATGTTTTTATCCTCCTTCTTACTTACGTTGATCTAAGATTGATCATGAATGTTCTTATTAGGGAATATTTTCCTGTTTATTGTTTTTCTAATCTCTTGCTCTTTTCCTTTTCTTCACAATACTTCTCTTCTTGCTTACTAAATCATAATTCCCCTTCATTTTCCTCCCTCCCTGTTCCCTGAATTTACCTGATCCACTCGCTATTCCCACATTTACCCCAAATACTTTTTAACTGCATAGCCCACCATTTTCTTTTTATGGTAACTGGCTATATGCTATGGGGGCTCTAGTTGATTTTAAGTGATTGTCTTATCTTGTACAATTTGATATTACTGGTTCTACAACAGTTTGTCTTCTCTTCCCTCAGTAACAATGGGGATTGAGCTCACATAAGTAGTTTGCCCATTAAGAAGATCCCCAAATGAAACAGGAAGAGATGTCTACCTAAATGTCCAAACACACAAATAACACAGGAAGCAAACACAAGAACACAAACAGCAATGGAGTCCTCCACAGGACACAACTTCTCACCTGCTGCATTCAAAGGCGCTGAAGAAGGCAAAAGGCCAGATGAAGTTTTCAAACGTTTACTAATAAAGATGAAAAGCGACCTCAAAAAGAAAAAAGGTGAAAAAGGAATGAAGAAATCAATTGAGTACTTAGAAAGGAAAGCAAGCAATATAGAAGACCAAGTGAGAAAAGTGGTTGAGAAAATCAGCAATATGGAAGAAAGTCAGCAAAATGAAGAAGGAAATTGAATCTTTTCAAAGGTAAATAAATGTGGAAAATGAAAAATTCAATGAATCATTAAAGCAATGAGTAGCATCACCAACAAAGTCAGCAAAGCACCTAGACCACTACTGACAACAACAATGACCACAGTGACCAAGAACTCTGAGATAAAACAGCATAAAAAATCTACCCCAAGGCACATTTCCCAAATCCAGAGAAATAATAGGCACCAAAAATCAGAAGGCACCTAGAACTCTAAACACACATGAAAAGGGAAGAAACCCTCCATAATACATTATAATCAGCATGTCAAAAGCACAAAGAACACCATTAAAGCTGTAAGAGAGAAACACCAGCTCACCAACAAACAAATGCTCATCAGAGTACATCTAATCCCCAATTAGCAGCCCTAAAAACCAGGAAAGGACAGATCAATGCATCTCATGCCCCGAAAGTAAATAACCACCAACAAAGCTACTGTTTTAAATTAACAAAATGAGAATAAATTTCATGAAATCAGAAAGGAATCCATTGTGTCCAACACAGCAAAACCACAAACTCGGAATACAATCAAGAGAAAGAAAAGAACATACCATTCACAAAATCAACCAACAAAAGTATGAGTCAGCAAACCTCTCTCAGTAGTAACTGTAAATGTAAAATGCTTCAACTCCCCAATAAAGAGATATAGAGGAGTTGACAGGATTAAAAAATACAATGTCAGATAATCTGTTGTCTCTGAGAAATATTCCCACTTGGAAAGGAAACCCATAGACTGAGAGTCAAAGTATGGATCAATCTATGATGTGAGTGGATCAAAACCAAGCTGATGTAGCTATTCTGACACGAAATGAACTAATTCTCAAGCCAGCATTACTCAGACAAAGGCCACTACATATTGATAAAGGGAATAATCACAAGACATAAAATTGTAAAGACATATGCACTGAATATTGAATGCTGGGGTTCCCATTTTCATAACAACAATAATAATAACAGCCATGAAAGGTCAGCTGGATCCTGATACAAGAATACTAAGCAACTTGAATGGCCCACTCTTCTATGGATATAAAAATGAACAAAGAAATTGTAGAGTTAAACTATACCATTGATCAAATGAACTTAGTATATTTCTTTTTTTTTTTTTTTTTGGTTTTTTCGAGACAGAGTTTCTCTATGTATTGTTGGCTGTCCTGGACTCACTTTGTAGACCAGGCTGGCCTCGAACTCACAAAGATCCGCCTGCCTCTGCCCCCCAAGTGCTGGGATTAAAGGCGTGCGCCACCACCGCCCGGCTAACTTAGTATATTTCTAAAGAATATACGGTTTTCTCTGCAGCCCACAGTTAAATATAGGAAGTGAAGAAGTCAAATAGCCAGCATTTGCAGCAACAAAATCCTACTCCTAAGCTACTAGAAACTCAACACATTTCTGTGAATGATAACAAAAAAGAAAACAGTGAGTAAAAAAATTTAAAGATGAGGAATAAGAACAATAAAATATAGTTCTCTGGAGGCACATTGTTTCAATAAAATGCATGCTTGTTTGGTGTCAGGAAAAAAATTTTAAGGAGTCATTATCACAAATTAAGCTAAGACTGAGTGTGTGTGTATGTTTGAAGTTACACATATACAGAACTAAATTTCATTTACAGCTGTGTTGAATTTCATCTTTTCAGTTTGGGTCTATCTGTATGGACTTCATACTTTCTAAGATAAAATCACCTGTAACAATATGTTTACATAGGAAATAATCATTCTTATTAACAACGATTCTTGATGCATCATAGGTAATACTAGAGGTTTAAATGACTTCAGGATTGTCAAATGAAAGGATTTAAAAAGATTTAGTTCTCACGGGAGGGAACATTGTATGACTTCACAAAACTGTGTGAAATAATTTGTTAGAACTTTCTGAAACACTCCATTCTCTTTATCAATCAAGGGACTGTATTAATCACCAAATCAAAATTGGCATTGTATATTCCTTTATAATTAAATTATAAACTGCTAATCAGAATAAGAAATAGTGTGCCAGCATTTCAAAAATGTTTTAAGCAGAAGGTAAATTCTAAGATGAAGAGAAGCCAGAGGCCAAATGCACAAAACAAGAGAGTAATGTGAGGAAAGTACAGAATCCATTGGAATAACTCCTATTTCAAACCAAAGGGGAAAATGTAAGGTCCATTTTACAGTTTCCAGAACATACATCTTATCAAGTTTCCCACCCAAGCCACCTGCCCTTCAGATGTCTCCATTTGTATCAATGAAGGAAACAGTTTCCACGTGATTTATAAGCCTATCAATATCAGCAGGTCCTCCTGTTGTCCCCAAATCCTCCATCTTCCTGTCTTATTTATTCTTCCAGTGATATGCCTCTAAAACTGTCCTTTTATTTTCTCTACCATGTATGCCAAATACCACCCTACTCCTGGACTATTCTAAAGTCTATTCATTTATACCTGAACTCATTCAGAACTTTCGAAATAGTGCTGGTTCTGCATAAAAGCTGCCTGGTCTACTAGGAGATGGAGACATCCTAAGGCCATATTTCAAAAGGGGCTTACTGTGTGAGTTGTTATCCCTACACATTGCCATCCCACTCAAAGTCCAAACAATAGCTCTAAAACATTGGAAATTACCTTTAGCAAGACAGAAACAGAGATTTTCCTTAGTTCACACTGCTAGTGAAGCACAGATCGAATTCTATGAGAGTTGTAACTCTCTCAACCATTAAGTGAAGCAACTACATTAATTCCTGTCCTTCCAACTCCAAATATCAAGTGACACAGGATTTCTCATTCTTATGCAGCTATGTGTTCCTGTAACTCCTTGGCAAAAAATACATAAAAATAAAACAAATTGTTCCTTTACCCTGACCTTTAGTCTGACATTGGATCACAAAATAAAGCCATAATTCTATCCTTTTTTTTTTTCACTACTCTAAAATTTTATAAAGCAAGATTAATTTCTCTAATTTTCTGTTTTTGGATAATCTTCAGATGGAGCGACAGTGCTATAGGATAAAATTTGTGAAGAAGCAAACATAGAATGTTCAATAGGTCCATCCATTTGGTTGCAAATTACATGATTTCCTTGTTTTTGATAGCTGAGTAAGTATCCCATTATGTAAATGTACCACAGGTTTTTTTTGTTTTTTTTTTTATCCATTCTTTGGCTGAAGGGTGTATGGGTTGTTTCCAGTTTCTAGCAAGTACAAATAAAGCTGCTATGAACATGTTAAGCTGATGTCCTTGTGGTTTGGTGAAGAACTTTTGGATATATGCCCAGGAGTGATATGGCTGGGTCTTGATTAGAGCTATTCCAAGTTTTCTAAGATATCACCAGACTGATTTCCATTGTGGTTGCACTCCCACAAGCAATGGAGGAGTATTTCCCTTTCTCCATAACCGACAGCATGTGCTGTCGATTGAGTTTTTTATCTTAGCCATTTTAACAGGTGTGAGACAGTCATCTTGAGTTTCATTTCTAAGGAAATCGTGCAATTTGCAATCAAATGATGGAACTAGAAAAGCTCATCCTGAGTGAGCTTACCCAGACCCAGAAAGATGCATATGGCATGTATTCACTTATAACTAGATGTTAGCCATATAGTACAGGATAACTATCCTACAACCCACAGACCCAAAGGAATAGGAACCCAGCATAATTATCCAACAAGAAAATACACTGAGCAGCAAATCAAAACAGAAGCTGAAATACACAGTCAAACATTGGGTGGAGCTCTGGGAGTCCTATATAAGAGAAGGAGGAGGAATAGAGAGACCCCAAGGGTCAAGATCAACACATGAAGATCAACAGAACCAACTAACCTAGACTCCTAAAGGCTTACAGAAACTCAAACACTGACCAAAATAGGAAGAAAAAAGCTTAGATTTGACCCAGAGCCCCCCTATACAAATATAGAGGATGGGCAACTTGATCCCATACAGATCCCTTAACAAGTAGGGGTGGGGCAGTCTCAGTCATGGACTCTGTTACCTGTTAGTGAGACATTTTTACACCAAGTCGGGCCCCAGAGCAAGAGGAAGCTCTTAGCCCTCATGTGACTGATGAACTGAAAAGGGCCCATGTGTGGGTGCCCCCCCAACACAGGAGGAAGATAGGAGGGAGAGGGATCAGAGGATGGGAGGGTGGGATTGGGAGGAGAGGAAAGAGGGGGCTGTGATTGAGATGTAACTTGAATTAATACACATATATATATTATATATATATAATGTTCAATTGAAATTATAGTTCCTAACTACATACAACCTTTGGTTTATAGCATTTACATATTTTTGTTTTACAAAAGTCTTAGATTACTCCCTCAAGTTACACTATACATCTCCTCTATTGATATACATTCTATACATTTATATCATGAATCAATGTCCAATCTGATTTTCAAGGCCAAAGTGAAATTCCACTAACTCTAGCCGGCAGTAAACTTCACTTGTTAAGTGACTGGAGAAGGAAAGAAAAAAACTATGTATTCAAGACACATTATGAGCTGGAGATATGCTCAGTTGGTAGACTGCCTACCTAGTATGCATAAGGCTCTGAATTTGACAGAAACACTACATGAATCATGCATGGTGGTACACACCTGTAATCCCAGAACTGGGAGGTTTTGGCTGGAGAATCCAAAGTTCAAGGTCATAAGACACTGCTTCAAAAAAAAGTATATGGGAGATAACCAATGCATTATTTTACCTCATTCTCACACACACATAAAAAACATACATGTATAAAATCAGACAGTAACCCACAGAGCGGAGATACAAATCCAACTCAGCAACTACAGAACTGCTACAAAAAGTATAGTGTGGCTATGTGCTCTACTTTGCTACACACACATACACAGAGAGAGAGAGAGAGAGAGAGAGAGAGAGAGAGAGAGAGAGAGACAAACACACACACCCTACATCAAGGCCAAGGTCAAATCCCACTGTTTAGCCTCAGTGCTTGAAATGGGCTAACATTTTCTAATCTCTATTTCACTTAAAATACTAGTCAGTTCTCACAAATTTTATTTCACAGCCACTCATAAACAGCAACATGAGATTAGGAAACCTGCTCTCAAGAAGTATTTAATCTAGTTGAAAAAGTAATAGCTGAACAAGTCCTTTCTTGAACCCCACTCATCCTATCTTGCTAGAGTAGGAGAATCTCTGCTCAAGTTGCTTCCATAAATTCCCCTAACACGGAAAAGAATCAATAATCTGTCAATGCTGTAGATATAACAAATACCAGGCATTCCACAAATACGTGTCGAATGAATGAAGATTCTCAGGAGAAATTACATAGTGTAAACACTCTTCCCACCTAGTTCCTAATCCTCGAGGTCAGGAACAATCTCTGAACAAATTGCCTGGATTTGTTTTGTTTTGTTTTGTTTTGTTTTGGTCAGGGATGGGAGGTGGGGGAACAAGGCAAGGACCTCGCACATGCTGGGCAAAGATTCTACCACTATGCTAAGCCTAGGAACAACCTTTTTGTGCCGCTGTTCAAAAACACCCTGTGTATTTGTGGGTGTTTAAAAAAATCTGGGGCAGAGTTCACCAGTGGAACTCTTGCCTTCAAACAAGACAACAGGTTAGAACACCAGCAACACCAAAATAATAATAATAATAATAATAATAATAATAATAATAATAATAATATAATAATAATATAATAAATAAGAATCAAAGGCTGGCCACAATTCACAGCAGTCTTTGGGAAAATGTGTATATAGATATAGATAAAATAAAAGTCTATATTAGTCTAGATCCTTACTACTAAGCCTGGTATCCCATAGTATCTACAGCAGAGTTTATCAGAAATGTACTCTCCAGACTTATCAAGTCCTACTGAATCAGAAACCCCAATCTAACATGATCCCTGGGATTTACTTAAAATACATTAAAGGTGGGGAAGCACCACTCTATACCATGAAAACGGAACTTGGCTTCTCCAACCTCAGAGGGAGTCACTATCTTTTCCAGTGTTCTGTCTATAATTACTAACTAGACTTCTCCATAAGTTACAGACATACCGTCAAAGAAGTCATAGGCTGGGCGGTGGTGGTGCACGCCTTTATTCCCAGCACTCACTTGGGAGGCAGAGGCAAGTAGATCTTTGTGAGTTCGAGGCCAGCCTGGTCTACAAAGTGAGTCCAGGACAGCAGCCAGGGCTACACAGAGAAACCCTGTCTCGAGAAAACCAAAAAAAAACAAAACAAAACAAACAAACAAAAAAAAATAGAAGTCATAGGCCCAAATTATTACTTCAATGAGAAATAAGAATGGATCATCCATTGAATATTGAATGAACTTTTAGGAAACATACAAAATATGTCTATCTTCTTAGTACATAGACCTCAACAGATAAGATAATGACAGTGAACTTCAGTGATCAAATAATCTATCTTTAATGCCAAGGATGTGGTTGTTGAAGGAAACAGCGACACTCTTTAGGAGAAAATGTCTTTATCAGTTCTCAGGTAGGTAGGTTTCCAGACACTCTCTATATACTGCCCTACATGTAAACTTGTATAAGAAAACGACCTCAGCCACATGTCAGCTCTCCTAAAACACCTTCAATGACTTGAAATCTCAAACCAGGAGTCTATTCCGGGAACTTGCGAAAGAACAATCAAGTAACATCTGTCATCTCAAACTGAGACAAGATCTGTGGCTGCGGGGACCTGGAGTGAAGTAAACTCTTTTTCACATGAGAAAGGGGAGAGGAGGTGATAAAGGAGGCTGAGGAGGGAATGTGGGCACGCACTGACTAAGTACGCTCCAACACCTCTCCATCACAAAGTCTCTGGATCCAGATTCTCAACTGCCTGGCACACGATCCTGCAAGTCCCGAGCACATCCCCATCCTAGCAACAGACTTCTGGTGACAGTTAGCCCTCCCGGTCCCCTCCCCCTCCTTGCGCCGAGGACTCCCCAGGGCCTCCCACCACCCCTAAAGCTGACCCACGAGCAATGCGCCCCGGGAGGCCCTGTACACGCGCCAGCCGTGCTCACCAGGTACAGGGGTGCGTAGATCTTGAGGGACTCCTCCAGGGCTCCCCAAGTGATCTGCAGGAAGGAGACCCGGCAGGATGGGTTCCAAGTGTGGCCGACCTCGTAGCAGTTATGAGGGATGGACTTGCTGAGGGCCGCCATAACGTGCGGCGGCTGTGGCTGCGCGTGATCGGGGGACCGCGGGGCTCAGCGAGGGCGGCGGACACACAACGGCGAGGCAGGCGCCGCACCAGCCTCGGCGTGCGGGGTGCGGAAAGGTCACTCGAGCGGTTTACTCCGGGCCGGAGTCCTCGGATGTAGGCTACGCCTATGGCAGCGCGAGGGGGCGGGGCGCGCACGACGGAGGCGGGGAGGGGCGGTGCGTGCGCGCTCCCGCGGGTGGGCGGGCGCGGGCTCCGGGCGCGCAGAGGAAGTGAGAGCCTTCACCCTCTTCAAGTGAGCTGGACTTGGCAGTGGGTCCCGCCTGGGTCAGGCCATATAGCTGAGCCCGCGCTCTTTTAAGGCCCGGCCAAGTAGAGCTGAGGATAGTGGAACAAAAGGCTTCTGATATCTTTGCTGGGAGCTGGAGGAGCTTGGTCCGCGATTCTGCCAGTTCTCCCAGGTGTTTGCCTAAGACTGCCTGCCACTGCAACAGAACCTTCAAAGTTCTTGCTACTTGATCAACCTCTTAAAGCTCTGTTGTGCCTGTGAGGCCTTCAAAATGGTAATTTGGCTGTGTTCAGATATGTGCCATATGGAGAAAGGAAATCCCTATTGACTGAGGAGTCCTATCAAGAGTCTTTGACAGGTGCTCATCACCCAAACAGTGCACACAGCAGAGGCAGCAGTGGTCCAGTAGGACTCCTTCCTGCCTAGAGAGCTTGACCTAAGATTTATTTCCATGACAAACCTCTGGCCATATAGCCCATTGTCCATGCCCTTGTGTATAATAACCTGCATTCGTTGAGCTTCTAAATTTTGTACTTTTTTTTTTATACTTTATTTTTTTATTTCTTCAAGTTACATCTCAGTCACAATCCCTTCCCTACTCCCCCTTCCTGTCCCACCCTTCCACTCTCTTCCCCCCAACAGCTCCCCCTTTCAGTCCAACAAATGGTTCCTTCTCTTGTAACAGTAAATACTATACAAAACAACAGAAATAAATATGCCACATTTATGAGAGTTAAATGGCCCAGCATACATTCCCAATGTCCAGTTCATACATATTTGACCCCTGACTTTAACATTCTACCATCTAACCATCTCCATGAGTTTAAAGTTCTATATCTGACTCAGCTTTCATACTAACTTGCATCACTATTAAAAACATCTTCTTAGATCCAGAACACCCTCTTGATTCCTAAACAACTCAAAATTTAACTATGAGACTCTAGCTGTCTATTCTTCAACCACCTCAGAGACCTGAGAGGGATAAATATATCTGATTATGTAGGAAGTGCAGGGCCTGCATCTTCCAAAACTAAGAAATGACATATCAGTGGCTGCCTGGACAGTTCCCATTTTCTCTCCATATATTACAGCATCAATCTTCAGCCATTTGGCCCCATTTCTCTGACAGACATTGATTGTAGAGCAGGGATTATGAAGGACTTACCTACCCTGTCTTGGCAGAGCTAGGCTGTCGACTTCCCTGCTTCCAAGTTTTGTCCTTTTTGGACAGCAGTCTGTCTGCAGTTGAAGCAAGGGGCTTTTTCATGCCAAGAGATAGGCTTGCCACTAATTTAACCATCTCACACTGGATATTCTTCGATGCTCATCTTCTACTTGGAGTAGAATAGGGGGTGCTGTCAGGAGCTGATATGTATCGATATCAGAAAAAAAATCTTAATTTAAGACAGGTATTGACCCTTGTATATTGACGTAATATTAAGATTGTATTGGGCTACATAGGCATTGATCTTTGTATATTGATACAAAATTAAGAGTATATTTAGCCACATTGGAATAGATCTTTGTATATTGATACAAAATTAAAGGTAACGCTTCCTAATGGTATTGTACCTAGAGATACTTAAAAATGAAATGTGAAGCTCTGGCCTCTTGATACCAACCGTCTTAAACTGTTTAGGATAGTTAAGAAATACAAACTCCTAGTCATGCAAGCATGTCACTTTGTTAGCTACTATGACAGTCTATCACAGATATTCTCTAAGCTACTCAGAAATCAAGTTGTAAAGAGACAAGCAACATTTGCTTATCTAAATACAAGAGATAGATAGGGCATCTTCAAAAACCCCAAGAGATCTGCAGAATATGGCATTAAATTTTGTACTTTTAAAAGCAGTAATCCATTAGATCAGTCCCTCATAATCATCCAGTTCCTTCTATAATGTTTACTAATCTAATACAATTTTCCAAGCCCTGTTTGAAGGCCTGGAGAGATAGATATGAAAAAGATGTGCTTCTACCGTCACCAATCTAGTGTTCTAGAAGTTAGACAATAAACAGACAAGATAGGTGTGAGCTGTCTGAAGGATGCCTGACCTTCATATTATATGACATATTATTATAATACATAAAAAATATTATGTTATACAACATCACGAACTCGTCACAGGTTACCCTGCCAGCTGTCACTTTTTTTGCTGTGCTGATTACAAAATGACTACTCTACTAACATGACATCCACACACTAGTCAAAAGGGCCAGAGAAAGGGGATGAGAAAGAAGAAAGCCTTCTCTCAGGCTGAGCCCGGCAGCACACACCTGTAATACTAGCACTTAGGAAGCTAAGCAGGAGGGTCTGGAGTTCAAGGCCTGCCTGTGCGGCACAGTGAATTTGAGACCAGTCTAGGAATGCATGAAGAGACCTTGCCTTTTTCAAAAAGGAAGAGAAAGCAACCTTTTAGGCAGGCCTGTGCAAATGAGTCAGCTAACATTTGTGTAACATGATGTCAGCTTAGACAAATGGCAGCCAACGTCTGATGGTTGTATCCATAAAATAGCAAAACAGATATTAGGGTACCTTAAAGCATCAGCCATACTGCTATGCCTCTGACTACCCAAACATCCTGACACACTATTCTCCCCACAGATGAATGTACTTCCCAAGAGAGAAAACTGAAAGTTCCCATTTGTTACCACATCCTGTTCAAAGTCCAAGGTCTTCCTGAAGATCTGCTGTTCAAGTTATCATCCCCATTCAACATGCCCAATATAGAATACTAGAATGAGAACAAAATAATCATTGTATAAAGCTCTCCATCTCAGAAAGGAAGTAGATCAGAAACATGCAGCATAAGTTTGTCCTAGCAGTTACAGGAATTACAATGCAGGCTAACCTTACTAACATTAATAATCGATTCCTGAAAATCTGATGGTCTACATGAAAAATGTTAAAAAGTTTTAAGTGAAAAAAATACACTGCATTCATTATACACAAGCCTCCTTTCTTTGATTATTTAAAGTAATATATTAAATATAAATAAAACTATTATATTGTGATGCTCAGTAGCTTACTTTATCTTGTTATTGTGTATTTTTCACACAGTATATTCTGAACATGGTTTGTTTCCCCTCCTTCCTGTCCTTCAAGATCTCCCCTCCTCCCCATCCATCCACCTCTATGCCTTCTTCCCCTCTCTCTTTTTAGAAAACAAAAAGGTAAAATGTTAAAAAACAGAATAAACAAATCAAACAAAAAAGTAAATAAGCAAAGAAAAAGTATGAGAAACATATACACACAGACACACACACACATCAGAAAACATAATAAATAATCAAAAGGCAAGTAAGTAAAAAACAAAATGCCTAAACAAAGCATTATGAGATAAAGCATCTCCAAAGAGACCATTAAGTTTGTTTTGAGTTGGCCATCTACTGCTGGGCATGGGACCTCCCTTAAAAGTGGTTTGTATATACCCAGTGAGACTCCACTGGAGAAAACTATTTTTTTCCTTTGTGAGTGGTTGTCAATTAGAGATAGCTTCTGGGTTAATGATGGGACTCTCATGTCTAGTTCCCCTCTCAGCACTGGGATCCCATCAGGCTTAAATTTGTGCAAGCTGCCACAATCTCTGTTGGTTCACTGATGCACTGTTATATCTGGAAGGCACTGATTTCTTGGTGTCCTCCAGCCCCTCTGGCTCTTACAGTCTTTCTGCCTACTCTTTTGCATGACTCCCTAAGCCCTGAGGGGAGGACTTTGATAAACATATCCCAATTAAGACTGAGGGTCCCAAGGTCTCTTGCTCTCTCCATATCTTCTGGTTATGGGTCTCGGTATCCATTCACATCTATTTCAGGAGAAAGCTTCTCTGATAATGAATGCACAGTACTTTAAAAATATCATTCTAGAGTTAGGATATACCTCAGTAGATTAGCACTTGCCTAACATGCTGGAGGAGCTGGATTTAACCCCCAGCACCACACACACAAACACACACCACCACCACCACCAAGCAGTACAAGTGGTAACAACAAGTTGCTTCTGAATATAAGAGCACATGGAGTTTGGATAACTTATCAAAAAAATCAGTGTGTCAAGTGGCACAAAAATTGCATACCAATAACTAAGAAACTTTAAAATGCAAATAAAATGAGGCAATTTCTTTTTATTAACCATTGAACAGAGTCTTGAAGTTTAAAGAAATCTGAGAGAACAGAATTATTGTCGCTGATGCTAAAGGTGCTGATAGGTGGGTAACAAAGGAACTACTTTAGGTAAGCTCATAGGATCACAGGAAAACAACAATACTCATGTCTAGTGCTCCTATAGAGATTCCAGAATATGAAGGCATTAGAATGGTGGTTCTCAACCTTCCTAATGCTACAATCTTTTAATACAGTTCCTCATGCTGTGTTGACCTCCAATCATAAGACTATTTTATTGATGCTTTGTAATTGTAATTTTGCTACTGTTATGAATCATAATTTAAATATCTGTATTTCCCAGTGATCTTAGGCTGCCCCCTGTGAAAGGGTCATTCTACCCCCAAAAGGGGTTGCAACACACAGGATGACCACCACTGCATTAGAAAGTTCTCAGAATAGGGGTCTGTGGTGGTTTGAATAAGAATGGCATAAGAGGCTCATATGTTTGTGTGGGGTCTGGGAGCCATGGGGCCCTGGGGAGTTGGTCCAGAGTAAGAGTGGGGTCCCAGAAATCTTGTCCTGTGATCAGCAGGAGTAGAACTGCTCCCCTCCTGCTCCTAGAATGTATGTCCCTGTGACATTGCCTCTTCCTTCCACCCCCACTTCCCCCCTCCAAGGTCACATAGCCTAGTACACAAGTTTAACTTCCACTCCCCTTATAAGGTCAAGTCTAACAGCACCTGAAATTCCTCCTCATGCAAATGAAGCATCCCCAGCAACCTGGCCCCAGCCAATGATGTACAATCAACCCAAAACTTCCTACCTACCCTCTAAAGGCTTAAGTAGACTTTGTTCCCCCCAATTAAAAGAGCTGTCTCATTAAAGCTGTCTCCCAAGAAGTCTGTTTCTCATGTTCACAGCTGCCTGAGGTCCTTTTGACACATACACACACATACATACATACATACATACATACATACATACATACATACATACACATACCCTGCTTCCCCTCCCAGGAAACCCAGGTCAAAGTCACAGGGCTATCACACAGTAACAGGCACAGAATTGGAGCCCGAATGGTGTGTTTGACTGCTTGGCCACCAGGGAGTAGCACTATTTGAAAGGATTAGAAGGATTAAGAAGTATGGGCCTGTTGGAGGAAGTATGTCTCTAGGGGTGGGCTTTGAGGTTTTAAAAGCCTATACCAAGCCCAAAAGCCCTTCCACTCCCCTTGGATTAGGATGTAGTTCTCAATTACTGTTCCAGCATCTGCCTGCATATCACCGTATGCCTTGCCGTGATAATAATGGACTAAACCTCTGAAACTGAAAGCAATCACCAACTAAATGGTTTCTTTTATAATAGTTGCCTTGGTCATGATGTCTCTTCACAGCAATAGAACGGTGACCAAGACAAGGTCTATTCTCACTCCTGACACCAGAAAGAAAGAAAGAAAGAAAGAAAGAAAGAAAGAA
>CAJQZJ010013817.1:3505057-3515351 GCA_907164525.1 Lophiomys imhausi | reverse complement strand
AAGAAAGAAAGAAAGAAAGAAAGAAAGAAAGAAAGAAAGAAAGAAAGACAAGATCTATAGTTTAGAATAAAAAAAATCTTTGGCAGATTCTGTTTGCAGTAGTTTACATTTTTAATTTATAGAGTTTTAGAAGATATACAGCATCACACTGGTTTTCAAAACAAGATTCTCCTCACACTGCCATTAAGCTTAAGGTCAATGTAAACATTCCCTCTGCATGGACCATTTGTTATTTCAGGCTGGATTATGACAGTGTTTGACTGCATACTCTCTTGGGCCTTCATTGTCTTTTTCAAAGAAAGGGAGGAAAGGAAGAAAAAAAGAAGAAAGGAAAGGACCAACTCAACCCTTGGGATTCATCAGCAAAGTGAACCAGAGCTTCTCCAAAAAAGATGCACAATAAATGGGGGAAAGAGAGTAATCTGACAATTTCGACAGAACTCAAAGACTTGAAAACATGAAATAAAAATGGTTACTCTTACACATTTCTACCTTTGCAGGTGTCAATGGAAGAGAATGGGAGTGTCCTTAAGATGCAGATCATATCTTAGGCAACACTGAATTTGTTCAGATCTATATGAAGCCATTATACACATGTATTCAGACACAAATGTGATACAAATCATCACTACACTAAGTAGATCCTGGTAGTTCTTCATTCCTACATATTCACCTATCCTTCATAGACAATAGCAAAGTTTTCAAAATAGTTACATATAAGCACATTATCTGTTTCAGCATAGCTTCACAGGCACACACACACATAGACACACACAATTTATTTAAAGTAATGTTTGTCTTTATTCTTCTCTCATATATTACTTAAGACTTTAATATTGTCAGAGGCAGTAGCTCAGTTGGTAGAGTGCTAGCCTATTATGCACTAGGCCTTGGGTTAGAACCCCAGCATCACACAAACTGAATATGGTAGTACACATCTGTAATCCTAGTGTTCAGGAAGTGGGGCTACGAGGACCAGAACCTCAAAGGCAGATCATCCTCCTCCAGCTATAAAATAAATTCTGGACCAGCCTTCCCTAAATACTCTTTAAAAAATTAAAAGATTAGATATACCTTTTTCTCATAGAAACATTCAAAGCTGATTACAGAGAGAAAACTCTTTCTGATCAATCTTTTGGTGATTCTGCCAATTCAAATCTTTTTAAAACTTGGAAGCTTCTTCTATGGCAAATTATAATCCATTCCATGATGGGGCCACACCCTTAAGTCCATGAAACAAACTTCCTATCTTGGACTGAGAGTTGAGTGGAAAATGTCTTTCATATGCTTGGAAGCCCTTTTGTCTGCTTGACATGACACAGGGAGAAAAATCCCCAAATCCCGACAGTCTTAACAAAGAATCCAAAGATCCGTATAGCTATACCTGGATGTGCCAGCATGCCCAGCAATAGGCAGAGACCAAGGCATGCTGGGAAAATCTGGAAGTCCTAAAATTCCAGTCTTTTGTTGATAATAAATGAATAAGGGGTGAAGAATCCTCCTTGGCTACTTCATACTGACATTTGTTGGCATTGATATTGGGGGTATGAGGGGGGAAAAAGCTGGAATGTTGGTCAAGTCCAGGAAGAGCAGTCTTGCTGGACTTACTGTCCACATTCTGCATGACCATCTGGCGCTTAGGGATGTGAAAGCCACAGTGGAGCACTTTACAGTCTTTAGTTGATTAGAAATCTGCTGGAACAGATACATCTTAGGGACAGGAAGTAAAGTTAAGGAGTTAGAAAGAAAAAATTGTTTTATACTTGAAACTTTATGGCTTGTGGTCTTGGTAGTTGGGGGAGGGAATGGGATAGGGTCCTAAAACCAGAGAAAGGGGGAGGAATACCACTCTCAAATAGCAATAGGTGGGAAACTTAGGCTGCTGATTGACAGTACTTACCTGGAATCCATTTGACCTGAGGTGGAGTAGAGTGGATTTCCTGAGGCTTACAAGGAATCTAAGTTTACAACAGGAGACAAATTTTAAACATGTTGCCAACATCATTGCTTGCAACCTGCAGTGAAATTGATGTTTCTAAATTTAGCACAATGAGGAACATTTTGAAGTCTATACTTAAAAGACAAACCAAAGGAAATTTAAAATCTTGAACTTGTGACTATGATAGAAGATTGTATAGTGGAATGTTTTTACCAGTTAGACTAATAATTTACCAGAATTCCAACAGTAGCATAGCAAGGAGAAGAAACCTGAAGCATTTCTCATTCTTTTATATACCTTAAATCATTTTATCACCATTTAGGCTTTTATTTGTGCTTATCAACCTTAAGACACTTAGACCCTAAAATACTTTGACTAATGAGCTAACATAGTGATAGATTACATTGGGCTAAGGAGCTAATTGTCTGTTTTCTGGGTCTGGTAACAAGGTAGACTGTATTTGGGCCTAGTGGGTAGCAGCTCTAGGAGAATGAAGCTTCTGGGTTTCAGAACAAGATGTATTACTCTATTAAAGGTGGATTCTCTGAAACTGCAATTTAATTATCAATTGTAGTTATTAGTAAGTATAAACTGTAAGATTAGGCCAGCAGAGCAGCCGGTGGCTTGGGAGAACAGCGGGCAGCCAAGCGGTCTGGTCTGCCTTAACCGGTTGCCTGATTTGTCCTGAGGAAAGAGCCCCAGGCCCAAGGGTGGCCTACACCACCTGTAACCTAAACTCTGTTAACTAATATAAGTTGTTAGATTAGGCTGGTAGAATTACCAGCAGCTTGGTGGGAGATTCACTTGAGTTAGAGGAGAGTCTGGGAGTCCAATGGCCCTGGAATGCTTGGACTGAGGGCCTATAAGCTGTTGCAGTCCTTTCCCCAATAATTAAATATACCAAGACCTTTTAATGTTTAAATGCTTAACCCTTACCTGGGCAGACTCTCAATTAGCTACTTTAAGTTAACCCAGATCACCTAATCCCAAACCACCATGTGCCTGTAATTACCTTCCAGCTTCTCAAATACGTCTATCTGCTTCTGTGTCTCCTGGTGGAAAGAGCTAATCTTATGTGTAAAATGCAGGGTTCCTGTTCTAATCTCAAGAAGTCCCACCTTCCTATATTCTTTCTGCCCAGCTAATTGGCCATCAGCCACTTTTATTAACCAATCAAGAGAATGCCTCAGAAAGGGCATTAGCCAGATCTCAGCATTGAAATCAGCCTATCAGACTTTCACCAACAATTCTCCACCAGTGAAATGATCCAATCCAGGTCAAATTAGAATATATAAAGGCAGGTTTATTGCATAGGCTCTTGTGGGGAGTGGGAGGGAAGAGGAAGAAAGAAAGAGTATGTGCATGCAAAGACAGACAGACAGACAGACAGACAGAGACCAGAACAGACAGACAGAGAAAAAGACAGAGAAGGCGAGAGAGACAAGGGGAGAGAGAGAGACAGAGAGAGAGAGAGAGAGAGAGAGAGAGAGAGAGAACCCAAAATATCAGGATTATATAGGAAACGGGTTTCTGGGAGAGGGGATCCCAGCATAAAGGGCTGGGTGTACCAGCATGTCCTGCAACAGACAGAAACCAAGGCATGCTAGGAAAATCTAGAGGTCAGGTCCCAGAGTCCAAAGTCCTAACAATTATCTCTGCTATAAACAGCAACAATCAGCAATCAAGACACTTGTAAACAGCTACCTAGTATCTTGGCTGACTAGTTTTCATCCCTTTGAGTAATGTGATTGTTCTTTTAAAGTGAATATATGTACATCCTTATAGCTAATACAAGTTGATCACCCTCAAGTAACTTTGCATTTTTAATCAACCTTTGTCTGATCATAGCTTATCCAAGGCAGGATCTACTTGTAATTCATCTTCACTTCTTTTACTTTCTTGATACAAATCAGCATCCCACTGTGGCTAGAATCAAGCAAAGGCCAGGGTGCTCCTCAGTAGTATTAGCTTGTAAAAGACAAGACTACATACAAGAATCTATTCCATGACCTGCTTTTAGCAGAAGAACTAAATGAACAGCTAAACATTTCCTTGTTCATTAAATCTCTTGGGATTGGAGGGGAGCAGAGGAGTGTCTTTTAGGAAAACTAGATTCCATGGTATGGAAGACAAAGTCCACTAGTGCCATTTGCACTCAAGCTAGTTCATATTTCTGTCTCTTTAAACAATACCTCTCAATCAAAGTCAGTGTCTATTTTCTGAATATTTCTTCCTTTAAGCTACAGTAATTTAAGTAATTCATAAAATGAAATTACCTTAAGTTACATTTACCAATCTAGACCATTATTCTATAGAAATATTGAACAAAATTATCCTTATTATAAAAACATATATGCTCATTCTAGTAGACATGTACAAATTATTATGTAATCGTCCATGTTACAGAATGAAGAAAGCAAAAAGAGTAATATATGTGGATATACAAATATTGAAGGATATTCATTATATTATATAAAAAGAATAAAATCACAAGCTGTTTCATAGCATTCACTGACTACAGGGTACTTGTATGTATGAGTTTATATATGTGTTTACATAGTCATTGAAAGTGATATATGTGAATATACAAAGGAGTGTGGTGAGACAGCATCTGTATCACCCACTTCATGAACTACTATGTCATGTTTTTTCTAACTTTTCTAGATTATACTTACTTAATATTTTTCTAGCTCTAGTTTATTTTAGGCCAGAAGTGCTTATTGTTCTGAATCATTAAATATCCAAAAAATATCCATTACTTTCTTTTCATTTCAAACTACAACATTTGCTTATGTATAGTATTAAAATTCACAGTAAAGTTCCCATCTCATTTCTAAAGTATTTGTTTTCTTGTACAGAATGTTGTTAATTGGATATTGAATGTGATTGGTTACTCTTTTTTATCTGTGCTCACAACTCTTATCTTCCCTGGGACAGAATGCCCACCTAAGCAGCTAACAGAGGAAAGATTTATTTCGGCTCACAGTTTCAGGGTCTTGTCTCCATGTTTCTGGGCAGCGCATCATGGTGGAAGGCTCACAGGCCAGCAGAGATGCTCACCTCACTGAAGACAGGAAGCAGAGGGGGATTAGGAAGGGGAGGGCAAGAGGTACATCCTGGAAGAGGGCAAGACAAAATATAGCCCTAAGTTCAGGCTCCTTAATTTTAGGCCTAAAGCACCCAAGCAACCATACCTCCGACCTTCCCTACCTCCTAATAATGCCATTATATTGTGAGCCTATCACGGGGTTGATCCATTGATCAAGTCAGAAGCCTCAGGGTCTAACTACGTCTGGAAACACCTGGGCACACCCAGAGGAGCACTTAGCTAATCTTTTAGGTGTTAATTCACTATAACTTTACTCTCATTAAAACAAAAATAGCGACTTCACTAGATTCTAACTGACATAATATTTTCCAGCGTTTGATCATGGCAATAACTACAGCAGCACTGTCAGTACCTGTGACATTATCACCAGTAGAGCTCACAGATCCATTCATGTCACAATTATGACATATGCCTGATAAAAATCATCATCCAGTTCTCAGGCGTCTAATAATTTATAGTTGTTGCAAATCACAAAAAAATAGTATTTTTACTAGTAGAGAGCTGATTTATTTTATTATCCTAAGTGTTCTACTTTATACATTTCAAGGTCATTTATGAGATGAGATCTATAGTGGTTCCTAAAGTTCCAAAGACACCCATAAACCAAACCCATGTTTTAAAGTGACTCTATTAGCATTCTGTTAAATCTTTGCAACTGCTAGACTTCCTGGCATCACGTTCCATGGTACTTACCCTTCTCATCGCTTTCCCTTTCTGAACAGATTAGAAAGAGCTAGAAGACTCCAGTCAGACAAGCACATGGCCGCACTCCACATTTCTGTGATGGGGAGAACAGAAGCTTCCTGCTTTGGTTTCTCATTCCATGCCAGTTTCTGATCCAAGGAACCAGTTCTTGTTTTGAACATCTATTAATCTGCTTTTCCAAGGACTATAATTTTGGTGAGGAAATAACCAGTATGTACACAGTGTGCTATCTTAAAGCTGGAGTGCATGTATTAAATTTCAATTTGGAAAAGGTTAGTGCCATGTTCTTTCCACTTCCCATTAAATTTCCCCCACTCTTCTTGTGCTAATATACCAAGGAGTGTTCCTCAAAAGAGAAAAGAGAAAGCACTGTATGTTAAGCATTTATTCAAATCCATTCAGCTAGTTAACAACAGAGCTGAGACTAGAAGATAGATCCATCTCTTCTGTAATGCTTTACTTTTTCCTTTCTTTAAAAATCTTTTTATTGTTTTTTATTTTGTGACTTTAACATCTTGCACCCTATTCCCATTCATCTCCCATCTCCCTTCAGACCCACCCTCTACCCTTGCAACCCTTCCCAAAAAAAAAAAAAAAATCTCATTATGGAAGCTGTAGTGTATCACATTGTGTCCCACACTATTCCCTTTTGTCCACATCTTTTTGCTTGCAAATGTCCTTACAATGACTCCTTGGTCTGATACAAGGCCTCTGACTTCTGCTACTTTGTCAATGCTGTAATCTCACTGGGACTCCTCTCAGATAACCTGTTGTTGTTCTGTGTGTTGGAGATTATGTAGTATTGGATCTGTGGAACTGACCTCTTCCTGCACTCCAGTAGTTCATCCATTGGATATATGTTGGGGTAGGCCAATTGAAAGCCCTGGTTCTAGGCCTGCAACTTTCACATCCAGGGCCAGCTCTACTGTGCTACCCAGGTAAGGTGCAGGGTCTGCTCTCCCATGTGCTGAAGCAGGTAAGGGGCCGGGCCAGCTCCCCTGCTCTAATGACCCCATCAGGGCCAACTCTCTCTCCTGCTACCTGTGGCAAGGGCAAAAGAGAGTGGAGGGGATCTCTCCCTTGCCAATGCCACCATTCATGGAAAAGGAGTCAGGACCAGATCTCCTGGGCTCATACCCTCAGGGCTAGTTCACCTGCAACCCCTACATCCAGGACTAGCTCTACTGTGCTGCCAAGATGAAGTGCAAGGCCTGTTCTCCTGAGTGCTGCAGCATGTGAGGAGCAGACACAGCTTGTGACCTACTCTTGTGACCCTATGGGGACCAGATTTCCTGTCTGCCACTGTTGGTGAGAGCAAAAGGAAGGGGAGGGGATCTCTCCCTCAACAATACCACCACAAAGCAGACCGAAAACAGGTCTGGCTCTCCCACGCTCACACCCTCCTGGTGGCTCACCCAGAACCCACATCCAGGGCTGGCTGTAATGTGCTACCCAGGCAAGCAAGGTGCAGGGCCTGTTCTCCCAAGTGCTGCAGATGGTAAAGTACAGGGCCAGGTCTCCTGCTCTCATGACTCCAGGCCAAGTCTCCCACCTGCTACAAGTGATGAGGGGTGAAGGAGAGAAGGGTATCCCTTATCCATGTCACCACAGGGAGAAAAATGGTAGGGCCAGCTCTCATATAAGCTCATATCCTTCTGGCTAGCTCACTCACAACTCCCAAAATCTACAGGACCTGCTCTCTTGAGTACTGCATTGGCTAGGGGCAAGATCAGCTTTCCTGCTCTCATGCCTCTAAGGCAAGTTTTCTCATGATGCCCAGGTGGGGAGTGGGCAAGTTCTGCAAAGCCCTCAGACATAAACATGTCCCTGAGTGGCAGCCCAGAACAGGGATGTCCACCTGGCTTTTGGTGGTAACAGACCCCTGCTGCTGCAGGATCATGGACCCAGATATGGCCCCTGTTGGCCGCAGAGACAGGACCCCACCGTGGTCCTAGGAGGCATCGCCAGCTACTCACATCAGGTTTTTACTCACTACCCTCAAGCCTCAAGTTCTGCCCTCTTCATTGTGTCTCTTTCTCTTCCATTTCTCTACCATTTACTTGCTTCTCTTAGTGATTCTTGGGGTCTCTGAATGTCTGAACTTGTCTCAGGAGTCATCTCAGGAATGGTTTGCCCCACTTGTGCATTGTGTATTATGGTACCTGGCAGGGGTCACCTCCAGTGTGGTCTGATCCCCAGGCCTGCACGGCTCCAGACTGGTGTTCATCTCAGACTAGCTCCCTGTTCATGGCCCATGGTACTAGACTGATGATTGTCTCAGGCATACTCCTTGCCAAGCTCTCCCAAGGGGCCATCTGCCTCGGGTCCGTGGTGCTAGGTAGGGTTCTTCTAGTCTTTGGCTTGCTTCCTGTCCTGGGAGCCCATCTGGTGCTTGCCTGGTGCTGGATTGGTGGTCATTACAGGCTAGCTCCTGTCCAGCCCCCCCACCCCCGGGACCAAACTGCTGGTGGTCTTAGGATTGCTTTTTTCAGGGAATGTTAGGCTATTATTCACTCAGATGTTCTTAGGTAAAAACTATATTCTCTCTCCTCTCTGCCACCTATTGATGCACATGTGACACAGCAGCCACATCTGCATTGCCTCTGGGGCAAGAATGCTTTTCTTTTTTCAACTCTCTTAGGATACATCTCTTTCCTTTCCAGGAGCCAGTAATTCTGATGATATAATCTACAATTTAGAGGAAAAACATCATGTGCTATTTCTTTTGTTATTATGCCTATGTTTCTCTCTGAAACTGTTCAATCTATTAGTCAAAAGGCCTCTTTGAACTCTTGATGTGTTGCAAGGACCAATCAAGCTCCAGGAATACAGCATTGAGCAAGACTCAGTCTCCACCCACATGAAACTTCGTCCATCTTCTTTTTTTTTTTTAAAAGTACTTTATTTTTTTTTCTTCAAGTTACATCTCAGTCACAAACCCTTCCCTATTCCCCCTTCCTGTCCCACCCTTCCCCCCTCTTCTCCCCCAACAGCTTCCCTTTTCAATCCAACAAATGGTTCTTTCTCTTATAACAGTAAATTCTATACAAAACAGCAGAATTAACTATGCCACATTTATGCGAGTTAAATGGCCCAGTATACCTTCCCAATGTCCAGTTCATACATATTTGGCCCCTGACTTTAACCTTCTACCTTCTAACCATCTCCATGAGTTTAAAGTTCAATAACTGACTTAGCTTTCATACTAACTTGCATCACTATTATAACCATCTTCTTAGATCTAGAACGCCCTCTTGATTCCTAAACAACTCAAAATTTAGCTATGAGACTCAAGCTGTCTATTCAACCACCTCAGACTCAGAGAGCTGAGAAGGATAAATATATCTGATTATATAGGAAGTGCAGGGCCTGCAGCTTCCAATACTAAGAAATGACAAACCAGTGACTACCTGGACAATTCCCATTTTCTCTCTATACATTCCAGCATCAGTCTTCACTTGTGACATATCAGCTCCTGACAGCACCCCCTATTCTACTCCAAGTAGAAGATAAGCATCGAAGAATCTCCAGTGTGAGATGGTTGAATTAGTGGCAAGCCTATCTCTTGGCATGTAAAAACTCCTTGCTTCAGCTGCAGACAGACTGCTGTCCAAAAAGGACAAAACTTGGTAGCAGGGAAGTCGACAGCCTAGCTCTGCCAAGACAGGGTAGGTTAGTCCTTCATAATCCCTGCTCTACAATAAATGTCTGTCAGAGAAACAGGACCATCTTCTAATAGGGGAAAGTGTCAGAGAAATGGTTAATTCCTACTCCATTCTTTTGGTGATTTTATATTCACCTGTCAAGATTCAAATCAAATACAACTTTTTTGTGAAGCCTTCTGAATTGAATTAGTCACTTTTTATTATGACTAATAGGTTCCAGGGCTGTTACAGTTGCACTGCAAGTATTTTGACTCAATAAAATAGCTCCCTGGCCATAGGATTAAACTTCATTTAAAACTTCATAGGATTAAAATGCCGTAAGATCCACATCTCTAATACCACATAACAACAGTCTTTTATTTCAGTATCTTGGTCAATAGCTTCCTGCCACCCCCTTGCATATCTAATCTACCCTGTGGCCAGGAGTAAGAATGAATGTTGGCTCTTTCATCTTGCTGTATACTATAGGGCCATGCATGGTGTCTGGCAACAAATACTTGAATGAATGAAACTGGGGGCAAAGAGGAATCAGAACCTCCTTGTTCTTCTATGTATCTGTGTGTGTTTTGACATTGTAAATGCGGGCCAGGGCGATGTTCTTTTGGGTTAAAATACCTGTAGTACAACCCTAACAGCCCTGCAATCTATGAAAAACTCCAGATGTGATGGATCTCAGCACTTCTACATTGAGATAGGATGTAGAGGTGAAAGAAACAGCTGGAAGCTTGTGGGCTAAGCCCAAAGAAAAGCTGCAGAAACAAGGAAGACCAAGCCTCAACAAGATGGAAAGCAAGAACCGAGTCTGGAAAGTTGCCCTCTGATCACACACACACACACACACACACACACACACACACACACACACACACACACACA
>CAJQZJ010013817.1:3479071-3502126 GCA_907164525.1 Lophiomys imhausi | reverse complement strand
ACACACACACACACACACACACACACACACACACACACACACACACAAAGATAAATGTAGCTCCTTCCAAAACCATTCTTTTATCAAAGATTAAGACAGTCAACCTATGTCTTTGTGAGTTCTCTGTGCAACAAGGAAGAAAAGAAAGTTAAAATGGAAGCATATTATTGAATACATGGGCACATACATGTAAAGGCTAAACTGTGTGAGAATCTGGAAATGGACCAGGGTTGGGTTCAATGAATTTTAAATTAGTCTTGAAAGCATACTAGGAGTTGACCTGGTGAGCAGAGATTTTTTTTAATGTTTTATTCTCTTTAATTTATTGATTTCTTCACTTCACATCCCGATTGCAATTCTCTCCTTCAGTTCAACCATCCCACCCTCTTCCCCTTTTTCTCATAGAAGCCTCCACCCCCTGCCATCCTGTCCTGGCTCTTCATGTCACATCAGGACTAAGCACATCCTTTTCCACTAGGGTGAGACAAGGCAACCCAGCTAGGGGAAAGTGATAGAACAGCAGTCAATAGAGTCCATGTCAGAGACAGCCCCCACTCCAATTGCTAGGGGACCCACATGAAGACAAAACTGCCCATCAGCTCCATAAGTGTACAGTCCTAGGTCCAGTCCATACATACCCTTGGGTTACTGGTTCAGTCTCTGGGATCCCCCATGGGTCCAGGTTAGATGACTACTGGTCTTCTTGTGGAGTTCTTGTCCCTTTTGGGCTCTCTATCCTTCCCCCAACTATTCCACAAGACTCCCAGATCCCCATCTAATGTTTGGCTGTGGGTCTCAGCATCTGTTTCAATTAACTTTTGGGTGGAGCCTTTCAGAAGACAGTTAGCTAGGCTCTTATCTATAAGAAGCATAGCAGAGTATCATTAATAGTGTCAGAGGTTGACTCTCTCCCATGGGATGGGTCTCAAGTTAGTTCAGTCATCTGCCGGCCATGTCCTTAAACTCTGTTACAACTTTATCCCTGCACATCCTGTAGGTAGGGTAAATTTTGGGTCAAAAATTTTTTGAGTGATTTGGTGTCCCCTCCCTCCACTGGAAGTCCTTTCTGGCTATAGGTGATGACTACTTGAGTCTCCATATCCCCTTCTCCTAGGTGTCTGACCTAAGGTCACCCCATATCTTCCCAGGAGCCTACACCACCGCAGGTCTCCCACTTGTCCCAGAACTGATGACTGTTGATCTTCTTGTGGAGCTCTTGTCCCTTCAGGTTCCTCAATCCTCCATTCTAGATCTCTCCACTCCGTAGGCTTCCTTTCTCTCTCCACACTCTACCATCTTCTGCCCTGTTTTCTCACTCTTGATCTCCACCCTCATTCCCCTCACCACCTCTTCACCCATTTTATTTCCTCTCCTCATCCACTTCTGATATCCACTCTATTTCTTCTTCTGAGTGAGATTCAAGCTTTCTCCCTTGGACCCACCTTCTTACTTAGGTTTTTTGGGTCTGTGGATTGTGATATGGTTATCCTGTACTATATGATAATATCCACATATGAGTGAGTACATACTATGTATGTCTTTCTGGGTCTGGGTTACCTCACCCAGGATGATCATTTGTAGTTTGATCCATTTGCCTGCAAATTTAATGATATCCTTGTTTTTAATAGCTGAGTAGTATTCCATTGTGTAAATGTACCATATTTTCTTTATCCATTCTTTGGGTGAGGGACATCTTGTTTCCAGGTTCTGGCTATTTTGAATAAAGCTGCTATGAACATAGTTGAGCAAATGTCCTTGTGGTATGATGGAACATCTTTTGGGTATATGCCCAGGAGAGATACATCTGGGTTTTGAGGTAGAGCTATTCCCAATTTTCTGAGAAAGCATCAAATTGATTTCCAGAGTGGTTATACAAGCTTGCACTCCTACCAGCAATGGAGGAGTGTTCCCCTTTCTACACATCATCATCAGCATGTGCTGTCACTTGTGTTCTTGATCTTAGCAATTCTTACACATGTAAGCTGGAATCTCAGAGTCATTTTGATTTGCATTTCCCTGATGACTAAGGATGTTGAGCATTTCTTTGTATGCTTCTCAGCATTAGGATTTCCTCTGTTGAGAATTTTCGGTTTAGCTCTATATACCATTTTTAAATGGATTATTTGGTTTGTTGGTATTTAATTTCTTGAGTTCTTTAGGTATTTTGTATATTGGCTCGCTATCAGATGTAAGGTTGGTGAAGATATTTTCCCAATCTATAGGTTGCCATTTTGTCCTATTGACTATGTCCTTTGCCTTACAGAAGCTTTTCAGCTAATGAAAATGAGGTCCAATTTATTAATTGTTGGTTTTAGTGCCTGAGGTGTTGGTGTTCTGTTCAATAAGTTGTCTCCTGTGCCAATGAGTTCAAGGCTATTACCTACTTTCTCTTCTATTAGATATAGTATATCCGATTTTATGTTGACATCTTTAATCCACTTGGGCTTAAATTTTGTGCAGGGTGATAAATACTTTTATTTGTATTCTTTTGTATGTTGACATCCATTTAGACCAGCACCATTTGCTGAAGATCATCTCTATTTTTTCCATTGTATGGTTTTGGCTTCTTCATCAAAAATCAAGTGTCTGTAGGTGTGTAGGTTTATTTCTGGGTCTTCAGTTCGGTTCCATTGACCAGCTTGTCCTAATTTTTGCTAATACCATGTGGTTTTACTATTGCTTTGTAGTACAACTTGAAATCAGGGATAATGATACCTCCAGAAGTTCTTTTATTGTACAAGATGCTTTCACTATCCTGGGTTTTTTTTTTTTCCATACAAAGTTGAGAATTGCTTTTTCAAGGTCTGAAAAGAATTATTTTGGAATTTTCATGGGAATTGCATTGAATCTGTAGATTGCTTTTGATAAGATGTCTATTTTTACTATGTTAATCCTACCAATCCATGAGCATGAAAGATCTTTCCATCTTCTGATACCTTCTTCAATGCCTTTATTCAGAAACTTGAACTTCTTGTCATATAGATCTTCCACGTGCTTGGTTAGAGTTATGCTAAAGAATTTTATATTGTTTGTGGCTATTGTGAAGGGAGTTGTTTCCCTAAATTCTTTATCAGCCCATTTATCATTTGTATAAAGGAGGGCTACTAATTTTTTATTTTTTGGTTTTTCGAGAGAGGCTTTCTCTGTGTAGCCCTGGCTGTCCTGGACTCACTTTGTAGACCAGGCTGGCCTTGAACTCAGAGAGATCCACCTGCCTCTGCCTCCCAAGTGCTGGGATTAAAGACGTTTACCACCACACCCAGCCTAATTTTTTTTAAGTTAATTTTGTATCCAGCCACTTTGTTGAAGGTGTTTATCAGCAGGAGGGTTCTGTGGTGGAATTTTTGGGGTCACTTATGTATACTATCATGTCATCTGAGAAAAGGGATACTTTGTTCCTTCCCAATTTGTATCCCTTTGGTCTCTTTTAGTTGTCTTATTGCACTAGTTAGAACTTTAAGTACAATGATGACTAAATACAGAGAGATCATGTATTTGTCCCTGATTTTAGTGGAATTGATTTAAATTTCTCCCATTTAATTTAATGTTGGCTATCTGCTTGCTGTATATTGCTTTTATTATGTTTAGGTGTGGCCCTTGTATCCCTGATCTCGCCAAGACTTTTATCATGAAGGGGTGTTGGATTTTGTCAAAGTCTTTTTCAGCATCTGATGAGATGATTATGTAGGTTTTTTTCTCTTTCAGTTTGTTTATATAATGTGGATTACATTAATGGATTTTTTAAAATACCTTATTTTTTTTCTTCAAGTTACATCTCAGTCACAAACCCCACCCTATTCCCCCTTCCTATCCCGCCCTTCCACCCTCTTCCCCCCAGCAGCTTCCCCTCTCAGTCCAACAGATGGTTCCTTCTCCTATAACAGTAAATACTATACAAAACAACAGATATAAATATGTCACATTTATGAGAGTTAAAAGGCCCAGCATACCTTCACAATGTCCAGTCCATACATATTTGGCCCCTGACTTTAACATTCTACTATCTAACCATCTCCATGAGTTTAAAGGTCTATATCTGACTCAACATTCACACCAACTTGCAACACAATTTTAAGAGTAACTTCTTAGATCTATAACACCCTCTTGATTCCTAAACAACTCAAAATTTAACCATGAGACTCTAGCTGTCTATTCTTCAACCACCTCAGAGACCTGAGAGGGATAAATATATCTGCTTATATAGGAAGTGCAGGGCCTGCAGCCTCCAAAACCAAGAAATGACATATCAGTGACTGCCTGGACATTTCCCATTTTCTCTCCATACATTCCTGCATCAGTCTTCAGCCTTTGGGTCCTGTTTCTCTGACAGACATTTGTTGTAGAGCAGGGATTATGAAGGACCTACCCACCCTGTCTTGGCAGAGCCAGGCTGTCGACTTCCCTGCCACCAAGTTTTGTCCTTTTTGGACAGCAGTCTGTCTGCAGTTGGAGCAAGGAGTTTTTTCATGCCAAGAGATAGGCTTGCCACTAATTCAACCATCTCACACTGGAGATTCTTCGATGCTTATCTTCTACTTGGAGTAGAGTAGGGGGTGCTGTCAGGAACTGATATGTCTCGATATCAAAAAAAATCTTAATTTAAGACAACATCTTTGAATGCCATATTCTGCAGATCTCTTGGGGTTTTTGAAGATGCCCTATCCATCTCTTGTATTTAGATAAGCAAATGTTGCTTGTCTCTTAACAACTTGATTACTGGGTAGTTTAGAGAATATCTGTGATAGACTGTCATAGTAGCTAACAAAGTGACATGTTTGCATGACTAGGAGTTTGTTTTACTTAACTATCCTAAACAGTTTTAGACGGTTGGTATCAAGAGGCCAGAGCTTCACATTTTATTTTTAAGTATCTCTAGGTATGATACCATTAGGAAGCGTTACCTTTAATTTTGTATCAATATTCAAAGATCTATTCAATTGTGGTTAAATATACTCTTAATTATGTATCAATATACAAAGATCAATGCCTATGTAGCCCAATACAATCTTAATATTACGTCCATATACAAGGGTCAATACCATTGTGGCCAACTATAATCTTAATTTTGTATCAATATACAAAGATCAATACCGATGTAATCCAATACAATCTTATTTTTGCACAATATACAATGGTCAATACCACTTTAGCCAAATATACTACTAATTTTGTATCAATATACAAAGGTATAAGGGCATATTCAATAATCTGCCCCTTCTTTTTGGACCTTCCTGTGCTATGTCTATGTCTCATTTTTCTCAACCTATGCACACCTACATAGGAGAGGAAGAAGGATACAGAAAAGGAAAAGTAGGAAGTCCCTGGGTCTAACCTCCAAAACCCATTAAACAGGACCATTTATCAGCTTGTAATCTCTTCCCCTAAATATCAGAGTTTTCAGTTATCCTTCAAATAACCAAAAAGAAGGGCAGGGAAACACCCTCCCCACCCTCTGGAGATTGGACGTAGCTCTCTTAAAGTGACTTCCTGCTGATTTGGGTCGTAGTAAACCTGTTTGGGGCCCGAACCAAAATGGAAAAATGGTTAAAAATGTTAGTACAATCCTTTTTATGTTCAGTCCTTCTGTTCTCAGCTGTTTAGATGACCTAAGGAGTTTGTAGGCAGAAGCTGATCTTGCAGGCTTCACTGAGGTTCCAGCCGGGGCATTGTGTAGAGCTGAACGGTCCCAGCGACATTGGATTGCCGTGGTGGTTGCAGGCCCCCGATGGAGACAGCTATTGAGGAAGTCTGCCAGGCAGAATCAACTGGGTCACTCGTCCTCCTTGGTGCCTGATTCTGCTCTCTGCTGAGGTTTCCGCTGTCCAGCCGTCCCCGGGCTCCCCGAATGGACGCTTCGATTCTCCTGGAAAGATAAAAACAGAGCCCTGCCCCAATCCCAACCCTGGGACAATTACCCTCTTTTTTTTTGGGGGGGGGGACTAGGTAATACTTCTCCTGAAGCAAATTTGGCCTTCCGACAACATACAAAGCGTTATCTTTCAATCCGGGTTAAAGAAGAAATCATTCTGTCACCTTGGAGCTAAACCAGCTCCAGTGTATATATTTTGAGATCCCAAAGGACAATCTGCCTGCATCGAGAAGGCCTTTTGTAAGTAGCCTCCAAACCTAGGTCCCCCCAAATCCCATGTGTGTGTCTCTGAACTTTAATTATTGGGATCAGAGACCTGTGTTTCCCATCTGAAGGGATCAAAGATGTGTTCCACCACTCCTGGATCGAAGTCTTTCTCTATTTAGAGTTTGCCCTGCATCAGGCCGACCCTGAGCTCGGAGATCTAATGGATTTTTGTATGTAGAACCATCTCTGTATCCCTGGGATGAAGCCTACTTGATCATGGTATTTTTAATGTGTATTTGAATTCAGTTTGTGGGTATTTTATTGAGTATTTTTGCAACAATGCTCATGAAGGATATTGGTTTGAAATTCTCTTTCTTTGTTGAGTCTTTGTGTGGTTTAGGTATCAGCGTAACTGTAGCTTCATAGAATGAGTTTGGCAGTGTTCCTTCCATTTCTAATCTATGGAAGAGTTTGAGGAGTATTAGTGTTAGCTCATCTGTCTGCTACAATTCTGGGCTAAAACCATCTGGCCCTGGGTTTTTTGTTTTGTTTTCTTTTCTTTTTTTGGCTGGAAGACTTTTGATGACTGCTTCCATTTCCTTGGGGGTTATAGGAGTATTTAAATTTTTTAACTGATCCTTATTTAACTTTGGTAAATTGAATCTATCAAGAAAACCATACAGTTCATTTTAGATTTTCCAATTTTGTGGAGTACAGGCTTTTGAAGTAAGACCTTATGATTCTTTGTATTTCCACAGTATCTGTTGTTATGTTCCCATTTTCATTTCTGATTTTGTTAATTTGGATGCTGTCTCTCTGCCTTTTAGTTAGTTTGGCTAAGGGTTTGTTTATCTTGTTGATTTTCTAAGAACTAATTCTTAGATTCATTATTCTTTCTATTGTTCTTCTTGTTTCTAAGTTATTGGTTTTAGCTCTGAGTTTTATTATTTCCTGCCATCTGCTCCTCTTGGGTTTGATTGCATCTTTTTGTTCTAGAACTTTTGAGGTGCTTTTAAGTTGCTAGTATGAGATCTCTCCAATTTCTTTGTGAAGGTGCTTAGTGCTATGAACTTTCCTCTTAGCACAGCTTTCATTGTGTCCTAAGTTTGTGTATGATGTGCCTACATTTTAGTTGAATTCTAGAAAGACTTTAATTTCTTTCTTTTTTTCTTCCCTGACACTGGGGACATTGAGTAGAGAGTTGTTAGGTTGCCATGATTTGTAGCTTTCTGTTATTTCTTTGTTGAAATCCAGCTTTAATCCATAGTGGTGCGATAAGATAAGGGATTATTTCAATTTTCTTGTATTGGTTAGGTTTGCTTTGTAATGAGTATCTGGTCAATTTTGGAGAAGTTTCTGTGAGGTGCTAAGAAGAAGGTGTATTCTTTTGTGTTTGGGTAAAATGTTCTGTAGATTTCAGTTAGGTACATTTGATTCATGACATCTGTTGGTTTCATTATTTCTTTGTGTAGTTTCTGTCTCAATGACCTATTCATTGGGAAGAGTGGGATATTGAAGATTCCCACTATTAATGTGTGGGGTTCGATGTGTGATTTAAGCTTTAGTAATGTTTCTTTTATGAGTGAGGGTGCCCTTTCATTTGGGGCATAAATTTTCAGAACTGAGACATCATCTTGGTGGATTTTTCCTTTGTTGCTTCTTTTCCATTTTCAGTTCTTGGACAATTTTATTTCCTTCATTTGTTTGATTGTATTTTCTTGTCTTACATTAAGAAATTTATTCATTTCCTTCACTTGTTTATTTGTAATCTTTTTGTATTTTTAAAGAGATTTATTTATGTATCTTTATATACATACATATATATATGTATATATACATATATATATATGTGTATATATATATATATATATACATATAAAGGGCCTGTTTTAAGTTCTCTATCATCTTTACAAGGTTGGATTCGAGATCGTCTTATTTTGCTTCAGTTGTGTCAGGATGTCCAGGACTTGCTGTAGTAGGATAGCTGAGTTCTAGTGATGCCAAATTGCCCTGGGTCTTGTTGATTCTGTTTTTATGTTGGTCTTTAGCAGGGAATAGCAGGCTGCCCACCTCTGATGTCTGGGTATTCCTGGGGACCCACAGGGCTCAGGGGAATCTAATCTGGATTTCCTGGTACAGCATGCCTGGTGACGGGGGATAGCACACAGCTCAGGGTGGCTGCACATGACCCAGGGGATTCAGGGTACAGGGGATTTTGGGGGGAAGGAATCTCACCTGGATGCTCTGGGTGCAGCTGGCCTTGTTGAGGCCTGAGGATGGAGGACCTGAAGATGGAGCTCAGGCAGACATCACACAGCTCAGGGCAGCTGGGTGTGCTCCTAGTGACTGGAAGACTAAGAGATTAGGAGTCTGGGTGAATCTAACCTGGATTTCTGGTAGAGCAGGCCTGGTAATGGCCAGTGGAACAGAGTCCTAACAATTGAGCAGAGGATTATTAAGACACCCGAGGCATTCATTTATTCCTTGTTCATTCAGCAAGTATCTATTGGATATACACCATCAGTGTGAGTGACCCTACTCTAGCTGTTGGAGAAAGGGCAGGGAGTGAGACAAGTGATTTTCCTGCTCTCCTGGAGGCAAAGAGCTGGGAAAGCATAATGCCTTGTCGGTGTCTCTCCTGGTGTGTCTTCTGCTGATGACTCTGATAATAGCCATATCTTGTGTTCACTACCTTTAAAACTCTTTTATTAGGAAAGTCTGGAGAAATGAACACTTTAATTGAAGACCTTATAAATATGATAACAAGAATGTGCATTGTAAATGCTTCAGGAACATAGTGAAAATTTCACATTGCAAGGTGAGGAAAACTAATGGCTAAGTTAAGTATTACAGAATGAACACAATTTCTTTTTATTTTTTTATGTTTATTTATTACATCAGGTTACATCTCCATCACATTACCATCTTTCCACCCCTCCCAGTACCGCCCTCCCACCCTCTACCCCCTATCCCTTCCAACCCACTCCTCCAGAGTTGAGTGTCCCTACATATTAGCCCCCTGGCTCAGTTCAGCAGTCATATAAGGGCCAAGAGCCTCCTCATACACTGGGGGCCTACAAGGCAGCACCACTAGGGCAAAGTGTCTCATGGACAGGTAAAAGAGTCTATATTCCTGTTCCTTTTGGTGCATTGGCTGTAGCATAGTTATGTTGTACTATATGGCTAAAATCCGATAATTAGTGAATAGATGCCATGTGCATTCTTCTGAGCCTGGGTTAGCTCACTCAGGATGAGCTTCTCCAGTTCCATCCATTTGGCTGCAAATTGCACGATTTCATTGTTTCTGGCTGAGTAGTATTCCATCGTGTAGATGTACCTCAGTTTTTTTTACCCATTCCTCGGTTGAGGGACATCTGGGTTGTTTCCAGTTTCTAGCTATTACAAATAAGGCTGCTATGAACATAGATGAAGAAACTTCCTTGTGATTTGATGAGGAATCATTTGGATGTATACCCAAAAGTGGTGTGCCTGGGTCCCTAGGCAGAGCTAGTCCAAGTTTTCTAAGATATTACCAGACTGACCACCATAGTGGTTGCACAAGCCTGCTCTCTCACCAGCAATGGAGGAGAGTTCCCTTTTCTCCACAACCTTGACAGCATGTGCAATTGGTTTCTTTCTCTTTCTCACCCCACGGTTTTGGATTTTCTGCTTTTATAAATGAAATGATGAACAATGTTGAATTTCAGCCCTTATCAAATTTCAAAGCCTAAAGAACACTCAAGAAGGGCAGCACTCGGTCAGTCACTCCAGCCCTTTTCCCTCAAGGCTGTTCCTTCCTATCTTGCTTGTATTGCTTGTATTGTCGCCACTGAAAACATATCATAACTGGGAATTGAGCCACCCAAAAGAATGAGTGCATTAGTAAGTTATCAGGCCCTTGGCTCTCTCTTCTTGAAGCTTTAGTATAAAATCAAGCCAAGAAGAAAAATATGGAAAAGGGTTTAAGGGAGAAATATGGACATTTTTTTTTTTTGGCCCTTGGGTACCAAGCCATTGGTTTTAAATATGTTCCATTCCAAAATTCAGGCTGCTTTGCCTCTTGCAGACAGGGAGACAGAGTTTGAGCAAGTAAAGTCTTAGATAAAACACAAGAAGAAAGGTTCAGTGATTGGAAAAGAAATGTACAAGAAGAGCCAAGTGGGAGTTAACTCAAAGGCATTTTGAAAGTTTGCTTTAGTGAGTTAGAATTGCAGCCTCTGCCTCATATTTCCCAACAAATACCCTATAGGAACTTTGTAAAGCCCCAGAGTCCTTAACTAATGTTATTTAAAGCAATTTTATGTGTCTATTTGTACAGATTATTTGCTAACTTTTGAGCAATAAATGGCTCAAAATATCCTTGTGTCCACTGATATCCTAAGGTAAAGGAATGCCCTGGAAGGCTTCCCATTTTCCAAATGTAATATTTTCCAAAATAAATGTCAAATAACTGCATGGCTGATAGCATAAGAACATTTTAATTCACACAATAATATTCTGGGGTTTATGGAAGCTTGGCCTTTTTCCAAGAAGCTTGGAACTCCAAAAGCTGGCTGTTTCTTCTCTGTAGGGGAAGAAAGAACACGTGAATCAGAATTAGCAAATTGGAGAGAAGGTCACAAACTGCACAGAGTTCAGGAAGGAAAAGTGAAGTGCAATCTGCAGTGGGAAAAAATCCAGTTGTATGAAAGGGAAGGACTGGTTATCATTAAAGGCTTCAAAGGAGAAACGAGTGGAGAAGTTAACAACCCCTTGTCTGTCTCTCTCTCTCTCTCTCTCTCTCTTCTGGCGATGGGGCTGGCATAATGAGGTCCAGGTGTAACCCTGTGATACCAGGGATCCCCACTTCAATTTTACCAGAAGTCTCTCAATCCTTCAGCATATGTAGCTTCCATGCTTAACTCTGTCAAGGAGCCTACCCAAATGGCTTGACTGCCATCACCATATGACATCACATTGTGGGGGTGATCTGTATCTTTGTCTATTTTCATGGTCTGTGAGATTCTGGAGACCAAGATACAAAACGCACACAATTTTAAATGTTAGATGTTGATTGAACGAATCTCTCTAGTTATAAATGATCCCTTCCTTCTAAGAGTTCCCTTGATGCATTGCACTTACCTCATTCTGTAATTTTTTTTCACATTCTATGTTGGACCATAATTTCTGCATGTTACACCTGCTATTAGACTCATAATTCTTTGGCAAGAAAGATAAGATAATGAATGCAAAGTATTGTATTGGTACCACGTCTGATGAACAAATGATAGCTATCATCATTTTTATAATGAGGTGCCTAGACAACCAAATATATATAATATATATATGGAATATATATATATATATATATGAAAATATATATGAAACAAACATATATATATATATATATATATGAAAAGCTTAAGGAAATCACACTGGAATAGAACATCTTTATTTTGCAAGTCACTTGAGTGAACTGTGTAACGACAAGAAATAACTGTAGTTTTTCTTGTAATGTGTAACTGCATTGAAATAAGGGAATACTGGGATGGATTAGTCTTAGATGTATCTGTTCTTTCACATTCCCCTTTGATGGAATGCTGAGATTAGGTGTTAAGGCTGTGAGTCAATGATAAACTGTTCTACCCAGAGGGTACTATCCATGTTATAATCTGTTATGATGGATATATTGTGAAGGGTGAATATGGATGATGCCACTGCACTTGTTCAAAGTGGCAGCTCAGAGGAAAGAAAACATGCTCTGGCCTGTTTGAGATTCTCACTTACATCACATCAAATCGATTGGGAACAAAGGCTTCTAAGAGGGGCCTTGCTGTAAAGGAAGAGCCATCTCCATAGGACTGGGCCAATAAAGTTTTCTTTTTTATGTTCATTTATTATTTCAAGTTACATCTCCATCACAGTCCCCTCTCTCCACTGCTCCTAGTCCCACCCTCCCACCCTCTCCCCTCTCTCCAACCTATCTTACTCCTCTGGAGTGGGTTACCTTTACATATCAGGCCCCCTTAGTTCAGCAGTCATATGAGGGCTAAGAGCTTCCTTTTGCACTGAGGGCCTACATGACAGCTCCACTAGGGTAAAGTTTCCCACTAACAGGTAACAAAGTTGATGTTCCTATTCCCTTTGGTGCATTGGTTGTAGGATAGTTAACCTGTACTGTATGGCTAAAATCCAATTATAAGTGAATAGATGCAATGAGCATCTATCTGAGTCTGGGTTAGCTCACTCAGGATGAGCTTCTCTAGTTCCATCCATTTGGCTGCAAACTGCTTGATTTCCTTGCTTCTGATAGCTGAGTAGTATACCATTGTGTAAATGTAGCACAAGTTTTTTATCCATTCGTCAGTTGAGGGACATCTGTGTTGTTTCCAGTTTCTAGCTATTACAAATAAGGTTGCTATGAACATAGGTGAGGCTATGTCCTTCTGGTTTGGTGAGGAATTGTTTGGGTGGATACCCAGAAGTAGTATGGCTGGGTCTTTAGGTAGGGCTATTCCAAGTTTTCTAAGATATCACCAGACTGATTTCCATAGTGGTTGTATAAGTTTGCACTCCCACCAGCAATGGAGGAATGTTCCCCTTTCTCCACAGCCTCGCCAGCATGTGCTGTCATTTGAGTTTTTCATCTTAGCCATTCTGACAGGTGTGAGATGAAATCTCAGAGTCATCTTGAGTAGCATTTCTCTGATGACTAAGGATGTTGAGCATTTCTTCAAGTGTCTCTTGGCCATTAGGGATTCCTCCTTTGTGAATTCTTGGTTTAGCTCTGTTCCCCATTTTTTTTATTTGATTATTTGGTTTCTTGATGGTTAATTTCTTGAGTTCTTTATAAATTATGGATATTAGCCCTCTGTAAGATGTGGGGTTGGTAAAGATCTTTTTCCAGTCTGTAGGTTGCCATTTTGTTTGAATGACAGCTTCCTTTGCTTTACAGAAGCTTTCCAGTTTCATGAGGTCCCATTTATTGAATGTTCTTCTTAGAGCCTGAAACTATTGGTGTTCTGTTCAGGAAGTTGTCACCTGTGCCAATGAGTTTGAAGCTTTTCCCCACTTTCTCTTCTATTAGATTTAGTGTATTGGGCTTTATGTTAAGGTCTTTGATCCACTTAAGTTTTGTGCAAGGTGATAACTATGAGTCTATTTGCATTCTTTTTCATGTTGACATCCAGTTAGACCAGCACCATTTGTTGAAGGTACTGTCCTTTTTCCATTGTATGGTTTTGGCTTTTTTGTCAAAAATTAAGTGACCATAGGTGTGTGGGTTTTTTTCTGTGTCTTCAATTTGATTCCATTGATCAACTTGTGTGTTTCTATACCAGTACCATGCTGTTTTTATTACTATTGCTCTGTAGTACAGCTTGAAATCAGGGATGGTGATAACTCCAGATCTTTTAAAAAAGATTTTATTCATTTATTTTATGTATATGAGTGCTCTATCTGCATGTACACCTCCATGCCAGAACAGGGCATTAGATTTCACTATTAGATGGTTATCAGCCACTATGTGGTTGCTGGGAATTGAACTCAGAACCTCTGGAAGAGCAGCCAGTGCTCTTAACCACTGCACCATCTCTCTAACCCTCCAGCTTTTTTTATATATATATACAGGATTGATTTAGCTATTCTGGGTTTTTCCTTGTTCCATATGAAGTTGAGAATTGTTCTTTCAAGGTCTGTAAAGAATTGTGTTGGTGTTCATGGAAGGTAGGATTAGCATAATAAAAAAGGTCATACTACCAAAAGCAATATACAGATTCAGCCAAGGTTTCTGAGGAAGGTTGGATGCCACTGGGAGGGAATGGGATATGCTGAGTGTGGATGACAGGCTCTGAGGAGCTGAACCTTACAGGTGAACTATGGAGTCCCTGTAGACAACATAGAATCTGAGTAATGGCATCTCAAAATTACTTAAGAAATCAAAGCATTTCTTCCTTCCAAAGGGCTCTGACTCCCTTCTAAAAGCCCATAGAGGACCGTAAACTGATCAGCCAAACCCAAGCCCAGGAGACTGTGAAGACACAAAGCAGAGACCCAATATGACAAAACAGAACGAAGAGATGTTTGGATCAATAGTTCACTGGTCTCCAGACCTGGCTTTTAGGAGTGCGTCATAACTCTTCGGATCTAGGAAATTTTTTGATTTCTTAAATAAGTCAGGAGAAAGAGATGCTGCATTTCTCCTAATAAGGCTTATGAGACAGTACACTTAACTAGAGAAATTAAAGAGATAATAATCGAGGTGACAAATGAGGTCATGGAACTTTTAGACTGTTTATTTTCAACTCTACCCTCAGAACATTTGACACAAGAGCTGGATTTAGAACTCCCCAGATTTTCACCTGCTACTCTTCCTGAAAGGTCAAGGAAGCTAAGGCTGGGTTTTCATTGATATTCATTATCCTCTACATACGTGCTCAGCACATGGTAATCTGACCAGATAACTGATTGAGTGCAAAGGTCTCATAGTCCAAGAAATGGAGTCATTCAGTCTTATTGCTTGTAGATATGATATCAAGACAGCAATATAAGGGGAAAAAAACTCGTAGTTGCTTTTCCTGAGCCTATATTTAAGGTGGGCAATATGATGTTTGATATACATGCACAGAATGAAATGATTTGATTTCTAACTTAAGCTTCTAAACGATCTCCACACATGGTTACTTTAAAAAAAAAGATTGATTGACTGATTGATTATGTATACAGTATTTGGCCTGTATGTATGCCAGAAGAGGGCACCAGATCTCATTATAGATGGTTATGAGCCACCACATGGTTGTTGGGAATTGAACTCAGGACCTTTGGAAGAGCAGTCAGCGCTCTTAACCTCTGAGACATCTCTCCAACTCGATGGTTACTTTTTAATTTGGGGAACTGTCCAGTTTTATTGAGGTATGATTGAAACAAAATTGTATACATGTAAAATGTGCAGTGTGATGATTTGATATATTTTCATATTGTTACAGTCAAGTCACTTAATCTACTTATGTCTCAAATGAATGGTAGAAACATTCAAGAATCAACAAAGTTTTTAAAATACTTTTTATTAATAATTTGTGAATTTCATATCATGCACCCCATACATGCTCATCTCCCTGAACCACCATATCTGTCCTATGTCCTTGAAACCTCCCCCCACAAAAGAAAACAAATAATAAAAAAAATTAAAATCTCACCGTGGAAGCTGTAGTTTGTTACAATATGTCACACAGTATACCCTTTTGCTCAAACAACTTTACTTGCAAATGTTCATTGCAATGAGTCATTCATTGGTCTGGTTCGAAGACTCTGGCTTCTGCTACACTATCAATGCTGGATCCTCACCGGGACTCCTCTCTGATATCCTCTTGTTGCAGTGAAGATCCTGCAGCTTTGGTTCTGCAAGACCAGTCTCCCTTCAACAGCTAAAGCAGTTCATAAATGGGAGAGATGTTAGGGTGTGTCAACTCGAAGTCCTGAATCTGGGCCTGGGTGGTAGCTGAGTTGTTTAGCCGAAAGGTCTCCTGTGCCTGCACCACCAGGGCTAGCTTTTCCACACTACCCAGGTGAGGGGCAGAACCATCTCTCCCCATGATCATGCCCTCGGGCCATTTTTCCTTTGCTCATACCACCCGGGCCTGCTTTGCTGAGCTGCCCAGGTAAGGGTGGGGCCAACTCTCCCACCTGCCATAGATAGTGAGGCATGGGGAAGAATAAAAATGTTTTAATGCTACAAAGCAGTTTAGTTTTAGTAAATACGCTATTCATGAAATCTCCAGAATTTACTAATCTTGAAACTGAAAGTGTGTACCCCTTGACTAACATCTGCTTGTTTTTATTACCACCTCTCAGAGGTCCCAAAGGCCATCATCTTCCATTGTTTCTCTGTGTTCAACATTTTTATATTCCACAAATAAATAAAACCTTCCAATATTTGTCTTTCTCTATCTGACCCATTTCACTTAGCATCATTCCCACAAGATTCACCTTCATTGTCACAAATGACAGATTTCCTATTTGTGGCTGGATGATAGTCTATTGTATATATGACAGTTTCATTATCTATTCAACTAACAATGGACACTGTTATTCCCATGTCTTCACTACTGTGAACATTGCTACAATTTACATGGGGGGTCCAGACATTTCTTTGAAGACTTCATTTCATTTTAAAGAAACAAAAACAAAATGGGAAATGGGACTTCTAAATCATATGGTGACCCTATCTCTAATTTTCGTCCCTATCTTTTTTTGTTTTGTTTTTAATTTATTCATGCTACATGTATCTCCCCTGCTGGTCCTACCCTCCCAGCCTCTTCTCCCTCTGCCTCTTTTTCTTCTCCTTGGGTAAGAGGGGGCCCACACATATCAACCTCCCTCCATTTATCAGTCACATGAGAACTAAGAGCTTTGGACCCTATCTTTAATGCCTCCATGCTCTTTTCAAAAATGCCCATAACAATGTACATCTCACCAGCAGTGGGTGGAGATTCTCTTCTCTCTACATCCTTAGCCAACACTATGAGCTCTTGTGTTTTTTAAACATTAAATATATTTACTTATTCACTCATTCATTTGCTTGTGATTGTGTATGGATGGGTGCATGAGTGTCATGGCACTGATGGGGAAGTCACAGAACAACTACACAGAGCTAAGTCTCTTCTTCCACCTTGATCTGAGTCTCCAGGCTTTTATAAGCAAGCACTTGTCCACTGAGCCATTACTCTGGCTTTCTTGTCTTTTTCATAATAACCATTCAAATAGGTAGTATAAAGTCTTACTGTGGTTTTGATTTGGATTTCTCTGGAGATTAGTGATATTGAACACCTTTTCTGGTTCTTACGGGTATTTGTATATCCTCTTTGGGAAAATTCACATCTTTATTCAAGTTCTTTGTCCATTTTAGATTAGATTATTTGATTTTTGCTACTAAGTTGCATAGGTGCTTTGCATTTATTTTGGAATGTTATCCCCTTGTTGGATATATGGTTTGTAAATATTTTCCCCAGTTCCACAAGTCGCCTTTTCATTGTGTTGATTGTTCCCTTTGCTTGTGCAGAAGCTTCTCACTCTGAAGCATTCTGCTTCTTCATTTCTGCTTTTGTTACCTGGGTACTTTGATGTCCTTTTAAAGGTCTTCAGAAACCTTCTGATTGCCAAGGTCAGTGAATCCTTCTATTGTTTCCCTCACTTTCTATTGAGTATTTGCTATCACCCAACAATGTTCTTTTTGGAATTCTCTCCTCCCTTTGTTTCATGATAAACCCTCTGATCCTCATGATGGGTCTCAATGGCTCTGCTGTCTTCTCAGTTTTCTCACATGGCTACTTCCTCATTGTTCAGCCTATACATTTCTTTACTCCCAGACCCTAATCCTTCTTCACCTGTCTTTCCTTTTCACTTTGAATACAACTGCTTCACCTCAATTATCATTCATAATCTTACTACTCCTTTTTTTTTTTTGAGACATCATCTTGCTAGGTCTTGCTTTGGGCTCAAACTCTACATCCTCCTGCCTCAGATTCCCAAGTGCTGTAATCACAACTAATTACTCCTAAGTATATATTGTAATCACAACTAATTACTCCTAAGTATATATTGAAACATATTTACTCTCCAGACCTTCAATTTTGCCCTATCCATTTGAATTCCCATTGTGAATTTAGAGTATATAACATAAAATATGTTCTTTCAGCCCAAAGCAACACTCTTCTGCAGTCTTTTCCCATCAGAACTGTTATTATATGTCCTCATTTGTTCAAGCAAACCAAATGTTGGGCTGAGAGATGGCTCCAAGAGTAAGAACCTTTGCTGTCCTGACCCCAGCCCCATTATCCATGTTTAAAAGCCCAATACAGCCACACACATAAACCTGTAATCTCAGTGCTGGGAGAAACAGAGACATGAATATTTCTAGAGTTTCTGAACACCAACCTAACCTCAGATTCAGTGAGAGACCCTGTCTCAACACCATGAGACAGAAAGTAATAGAGCAGGACACTTGATGTCTTGCTCTGGCCTCTGAACATACACAGGCACATACACCTTCACACCCATGTGCATACACTACACACATGTGCATACATTCACACAAAACTTCACTCTTCCTTACCACTCTCTTCATATACTCTCAGCAATATCCATTCACTTTATGAATTCTCTTATTAAAATATTACAAACCTTTCCTTTTTCTCCATCCTCACAGGCACAATCTTGATTAAGACATCACTGTGTCTTGCTCAAATATTGCAACATCAACCTTTATACCCATCAATTGGTATTTTAAAAACAAAAATATAATCCCACAGCTACCTGTAGGGGTTAGATAAATTAGATTTAGAAAATATATAGGGGTTTCTGATACTGTCTTTTAATTCGGGGCATGAAGAGCATATCAGCATGAAGTCAGGAAAAACAGGAAAGACTTAATAGACTGAAAAACAAGGTTGAAGTCAGGAAAAACAGGGAAGACTCAATAGACTTGAAGAAACAAAGTATCTGGCCTGACATTGTTTTCAGCTGCTAAGTGGGTGGAGCCCAAATTAAGCTGAAACAGAGTTCCTCCTATTTAAGGACAGTGCATGGAGCCCAGAAAGGGAAGAGGCCCCTGATGCTAGAGAGCTCCAAGAGTCCTGCTGAAAAAAGGGCTGGCCATTGATGGCCAGCTCTCTCCCTGAAGCAGAAAGAAGCCGGTGAGCAAAGAAAGCCTGAGCAAGACACCAAAAGGCCAAGGACTGGACCCTGTGGCTCAGCTTTTGCCTGGAGGGGTTTGATCTGTCCGATCAGTTGCCTAAAGGAAACGGTGCCTGGCTTTAAGGACTGAGGCAGAGCAGCTGAGTTCCTGATTCAAAAGAAGTAAGTTGGCCTGCAAGACGGCTGGGGTCTCCCACAGAGAAGAAATCATGAAGCCTTATTTAAGGTGAGACTGCAATAACCAACTTATCCTGACGAACCTGCATCTGAGAGATCCAGAAGAAGGACTGCTAAGTGCGTTAAAGAATCTACAACAAAGACTGTGTTCCTGATGACTGAGGACCTGCCCCAGAGACTGTATCATTCTAAAAGGTTATGAAAGTAGTTGTTATAATTATCAATAGGTTTAGTGGATAGGTTAAAGGGGTTGTAGGAATTTATAGGATTAATAGTTAAGAAATTGTTGGTGTTTGTTATAAGTGAATTTAGTAATAAATAAATAAGTGTTAAATAATAATTTAAAAGCTACCTAGTAAAATCCTTGACAGATTACATTCTCAAAGCTGGACAGAAGCATACTAAGGCCATTAGGGAAGAGCATGGGTAATTTACTTTTAAAAAGTAGGCCAGCATGGTGGTACACACCTGTAATCCCAGCACTTGGAGGGCAGGGGCAGGAGGATTGCTGCAAGTGTGATGCAGTCTATTTTACAGGAGAGCTCGAGGCCAGCCAAGGCTACAGGATATGACCCTGTTTCAAAACTAACATAGGTAGCTCCAATTTAAGGTCATCTCTACAGCAACTCTGTACTCATTATATTCTGATATGCTTTCTTAAGTTAAAGAGCAAACCATGGAGTTAGTACACTGATAATCATATGAATTGACCCCAGAAACTGCATGTGAACACCATTCCTCATGCATCATGCAGAATAACAGCTGGTACCTACTGGCTCATGTCTCCTCAACTGCCAGATTTCAAGATCTTGTGTGACCAATGCCCAAGGATACTAGGGTGGTCTGATTATGATAAATCCAATGCACATAGCACCAAATTAGACACCATGATGTTCATTTAATAGTTATCATAAAAATAAGATTGTCAAACAAAATTAGAATATTATTAACATTACTATATTTTGGAGGATGCCTTTATTCCTTGTTATTTAGATAGGAATCTCACTTATAACATTGCCTTGTGAGCCAGAATAATATGTTCTGATTTATCGTTGTCATAATAAGGATGGTTTTGGAAATGGCCCTGAAAATGGCAATCCCCTTTATCCACATCCACAGAAGGGACAGTTTTGACTTTGTATCATAAATGTTTATGTGGCATGAGTTTATTAAAATAGCCAATTATGAGAATATTCTTTAATCCCAAGTGTGAGGCTGCTTAAGACACAGGTGTAAAGTATTAACTTTCTCGTGAGCTAGCAGAGGCATGGCTTAGCCAGCTGCAGCCTGTAACCTCTGAGGACTTGAGAGAGGAATAAAAAGAGCCCTGAAAAGAAGGGGGCTCTACAAAGAAGTAGGAGAAAGGACTACAAAGAAGAAAGAGGTTTCTGCTCTCCCAGCTGCTGGTGCTCCCCCAAACTGCTGCTTATTCTTCCTGCTGCTGTCTCCTGGTTTGCTGGACTCCTACTGAAATTGACATTACCCCCAAAGAACCCAACGATCCTAATCAGCAGGAAGTAGCTCAAAGAGACCTATGTCCCTTCTCCCTCTAACCTTCTTTCTCTCCTGCAACAAGGCATCTTTTATTATTATTTTTACTATACTTAATTTATTTTACTGTACTTAATACTTCTACCTCCCTTTTACCCCTTGTTCCTCCAAACTCCTCAACACTAGGTGGGAGAGAAAGAAGGTTAGAGGGAGAAGGGACATAGTTCTCTTTAGGCTACTTCCTGCTGATTAGGATTGTTGGGTTCTTTGGAGATAATACCAGTCTCAGCAGAAGTCCAGCAAACCAGGAGACAGCAGCAGGAAGAACAAACAGCAGTTTAGGGGAGCACGAGTAGCAACTTCTTTCTTCTTTGTGGCGCTTTCTCCTACTTCTGTGTAGAGCCCCTTTTCTCCTACATCTTTGTAGAGCCCCCTTCTTCTCAGGGCTCTGACTTTTTATTCCTCTCTCCCAAGTCCTCAGAGTTTACTTGCTGCAGCTGGCTAAGCCATGTCCCTGCTAGTTCACGAGAAAGTTAATACTTTACACCTGTGTCTTACGTAGCCTCACACCTGAGATTAAACAAAAACATTCTCATAATTGGTTATTTTAATAAACTCATACCACATGTTTAAAATCTTATCTCTAGCAAGGAAAATTCATCCTTTGAGGCAATGCAAAATGAGAATTACTCACATTTGTTTCTCAGACTTATGTGCATGTACCTACGAATGTATATGTGCTTGCATGTGTATGTGTTTCAACAGAATAACTTTTCCTGGAGTTGTATTTTTTCAATCCAGATATAGATCCTATCTGTTCAGGTACTTACCTGTCTTTAAGGTAATCTCTCTTGTCTGCTTTCAGCCATTATTCATTGCCACATGAGCTTCACTAATACTCACACAGATGGCTCATTTCACAAATTAACAACTTCTTTAAAACTTTTAAGACAGTTTTGCTATATAGCAAGCCCAGGCTAATCTTGAACTGATTTCCAACTTCCTTAGCTTACTATAGACTGGTAATGACATAAAAAAAAAAATAGAGAAATTCTTGAAAACCTTCAGAATTCTCTGATAAAGTAGCTATGGGCTTCCCGGAGGTGACTTCTGAGTTGATTCTTGAAGGGGACTTACAGGCCTAGTAAGTGCCATGCTCAGAAGCAAACAACTGACAAAATCACACAGCGTTCAGGGAACAATCAGAAATGTGGTATGTCTGTGTTGAGAAAGTACAGGAAGTGAAAGACCATCCTGAGCAACTAGGTCAGTATCAGATTGTGGAAAGCCTCACACGTCACGATAGGTAATGGGTATTTGATAGCACTATTACTAGGAAAAAAAACTTAAGGACCCCCCAATATCCACTTCAAATACAACCAAAAAATAAATAAATAAAAACCAAAACATGGCATTCTTTTATTTATTTGTATAGTGGGTATGGTATGTGAACATGCTTAAACACTGAGGTGGTTTCTGGGAGGATGGAGTCTGGGTGTGTTCTGCAGTAGGGGCATTCTCACCACAAAACATTCACCTGGATGGTGTAGATATGCTACCAATACTGTGTTAAAGAGCTAGGTAGAGGGATTGGTAAGACTACAAATGTCTTTGTAATGGCCATACATAGTTTCAAAAGTTCTGGATTACCAGTGCATACTTCAATACATACAGTCAAGGTAGCTGTGATCTGAGGCTCAGTAAGTCACAGACTAGGGATGTAGGAATTAGTCTCATATCAGTTCGGTCCCAGCCATGAGACTTGGCAAAGCTGACTTCTCAATGTAAACATTGCAGTAATCTGGCTACACTTCTTCATTTAATCTGAATTTGAGACTTGTCCCTCTGCTAAAAAAATTTTATAATTTTTCTCTTATGATAATGATCCCTAAATTATAAACTGACCAAAGTCCAAAAGCACACTTTATCACAATCATTAGTAAATTAATGTTTAGTATAACAGTTGTTCTTTCTGCTTTCTAGCTTTTCCTAAATACAAGGTCAATTACTACACACATCCAGTAAAAATATGGAAGTATATCTGACATTTTTATTGGATGTGGTTCTGTGTTGTTTTAGTCATGGTTTTCTTATCTTTCTGTATGTTCACATATGTGTGGGGTGTGTGTATATGTGTGTAAGATATGTGTGCTGTATATGTGTTTTGGTAGGTGAATGCACTCCAGGCTAAGCACCTTTCACTTCCAGAGATTCTCCCATCTCACCCAGGAGCACTGGCATTATGACATGTGTTACTGTGCCTGTCTTTTATGTGGGTTCTGGTGATTCAACTCAGATCCATGTGCTTATATAGTAAGTGTTTTCCTCGATGAGCCATCTCCCCATTCTACTTTCTTTTTTGTTTTGTTTTGTTTTTCGAGACAGGGTTTCTCTGTGTAACCCTGGCTGTTCTGGACTCACTTTGTAGAGCAGGCTGGCCTCGAACTCACAAAGACCCGCCTGCCTCTGCCTCCCAAGTGCTGGGATTAAAGGCGTGCGCCACCACCGCCTGGCTCTCTTTTTTTTTTTTTTTTTTCAAGTTAAATAAAGGCAGGTTTATTGGATAGGAGAGGGGAAGAGAAACAGCATGGGCATTGGGAGAGAGAGAGAGAGAGAGAGAGAGAGAGAGAGAGAGAGAGAGA
>CAJQZJ010013817.1:3448438-3479061 GCA_907164525.1 Lophiomys imhausi | reverse complement strand
GAGAGAGAGAGAGAGAGAGAGAGAGAGAGAGAGAGAGAGAGAGAAGAGGGGTGGGAGAAGGAGGCAGAGAGGGGAGAGAAAGCGAGGGGGAGAGGAAGAGCGAGGAAGAGCCCATTCTACTTTCTTACTATGTTTGAACCCACTTCTTTCCCTTTCTTCTTCAAATACTAAATATATTTGCTCATTATTTGATAAAAAGTGAATCACACTCCATACTGTTCTCTGCTATTTGCTTTTCTTACTTAATCATACTATGAATAAACTTACAAGTCAATAGATCTAGATCTAATTCATTCAATAGTTTCCAGACAAATATGATCATATCACTGTTAAGTAAAGCTTTATTTACTAATGAACATTCAGCACTTTCCTACTCTTGCCAACAATGTTGCAATAAACATTCTTAAATGTAAATCATATGCCTATAAGTTAAGTCAAGGGTGAGTGTAATTAAAATCTTAGTAGATTTGAAAGATGACTTTCCCCCAAAGAGCACATTCCTTTATTATTACCACAAGCTGATCAATTTATCTGTGGACATGTTCTGAGAATCAATACAACATAATGGTTGAGCTCTGAAGCAAAACTACCTGGAATCCATCCTAACTCTTCTATGGTGGCCTATATAACCACACATTCATTAAGGTACTGCACTGAATTCAAGTTCTATTTATAAAAATGGATGTAATGATGCTAACAATAATAGGTGCAGTACATGTCATATGGTAGTGCCTGGCACAAAGTAAATGGTCAGTAAGGCTCAGCTACAGTCATGGTTATGATGACATGTGTATTCACATGATTACTCCATTGTATTACACTAGTATTTGTTTTGCATAAAGATATGGCACAAGATGGCCCTGACCTAGTTCACTTTGAAACCCAACTCAGCAGTTATTAAAAGAAAGATCAAGAATTGCCAGCCATCCCCACAATGATGCATCATTTAATGTCTTTCCTCAATATGTTCTGCAAGTGTTTCCAAAGTCTGCCTATGACATTTTGGTTTAATAGGTGCAAAAGCAAAGAGCAGGCTTCCTAAACAGCACACAATAGGAGTAGCTCATGGCCATTTGGGTACAGAGTTGCTGCCAAGTTTTCACGGTAATCACCAGGAAAACGTCTCATTTCTCAGCCCCTCTTTATTTGAGAGGATGTCAGTAGCTTTGTGTGAAAGGAATCAAGCTCCAAAGAAAAACCAGTTTTTGGTTTTTTTTTTTTTACAAAGGATGGAAAGTAAACGTTACATTTTATTGAGACACTGATTCAAGAGTGGGGCACGCTAGATCTTCCCATCTGTTTTGTTGAAGCATGCAGTGAACATTCCAAGAACATATTTACACTCTGCTCCAGTTTAATGTGGATCCAAACACACAGAGAGATCAAATATTTGAAACCTCTTCTATAGATTGCTTTTCTGACTAAGAGACAAAAGTAGTGGTTAGCAAGCTTACAAACAGGAGGCTTTTCAAAGGCAACTTTTAGGAAACATGGGATCCACTCACACATTTGATTCAACAGAACCCATATCAGGCATTTGAGGAGCATTGCTGCTTATATAACACCACCTTAGGTGGTGAGAAGGAAGCTGTTGAACCAACAGTTTTTAGCAGGGTTACTACAGAAGCAAAAATAAATCAAAGACAACAGCATCTCCAAAAGCCCACCCCAGCATGGGTCACAACTTCCAAAAACTGAAACCCTGGAGCAATAACTTGCTCAACTTGATCTATGAGTGTGAGGGTGTCTCTTCCAGGCAACTCAGTTGGTTTGAGCCTCTCTGGGGCAGCAGAGCTGGTCTCTGTCTTCCAGGCAGCTTGGCTAGTCTGAGAGTCTTCCTTGTGGCTTGGCTTGGCTAAGAGTGAATCTTAGCAGTCTTTATTCCTCGTATAAGTTTGGGAAGAGGGGTGGGTAGAGCATCTGGCTAGTTTCAGGACTTCCTGACTCTTCTGAGTTGTTTTTTCTATAAGTTTTAATCAGTCCATTTTAGAACCTCCTGCATTTTAATGAGCTTCCCTATGGAAGGGAAATGTTTTATCTCTGAGGAAATTGCCACATAACAGAAACAGAAAGAGAAATATGGTAGTATTGGAACATGGTGGCCAAAACTCCATTAGAAAAGAAAATATGCAGGCAGTGATATACCACACATTATATCTCTGTTGGTATTCATTGAGAGAAAACTCCATTTAATCTGGCTTAAATGAATAAACAAATATTAGGTCATAGAGTAAAAAGTATAGCTATATTGTTTTCAAGCGGGGTTGATGGAAAGGTTTAAATAGTATCCTTGGGAATCCAAATCCCTCCTAGGTCTGGTCTCCTAAGCATAAGCTTCACTCCCACAGTCTGTGTAATGGGAAAATGGCTTACTAAAAGCTCCCATCTGTGTCCTCCCACATTCACATCTAGCAGAAAATTCAACTTCTCTTTCATAATAATATGATATAATTCTTGTTCATGTCAATTGTATGTGTGTCGAAGTGACCTGAATTTAGTTGCAAGCTTATTCCTAAACTTACCACAGTGACCAGAGGGATGTAGAGCTCCAACCAGTCAAACTGTGTGACAGAGGTAAAGCCATAGGACGGGCTGAGGTTGAAAAAACGAGTGATTATATAGCCTTATACCTTTGTATACTGATACAAAATTAATATTATATTTGGCTAAATTGGTATTGATCATTGTATATTAATGCAAAATTAAGATTGTATAGGGCTACATCGGTATTGATCTTTGTATATTGATACAAAATTAAGATTATATTTGGCCACAGTGGTATTGACCCTTGTATATTAATGTAAAATTAAGATTGTATTGGGCTATATCGGTATTGATCTTTGTATATTGATACAAAATTAAGATTATATTTGGCCACATTGGTATTGATCTTTGTATATTGATACAAAATTAAGGGTAATGCTTCTTAAAGGTATTGTTCGTAGTAATACTTAAAAATGAAATGTCAAGTTTTGACCTCTCGCTACCAACCGACATAAACTGTTTAGGATAATTAAGAAATGGAAACTAATAGTCATGAAAATGTGTCATTTTGTTAGTTACTATGACAGTCTATCACAGTTATTTTCTAAGCTACTCAGAAATCAAGTTGCTAAGAGACAAGCAATATTTGCTTATGTAAATATAAGAGATAGATAGGGCATCTTCAAAAACCTCAAGAGATCTGCAGAATATGGCATTCAAAGATGTTTTCTTAACTTAAGATTTTTTGATATCGAGACATGTCAGCTCCTGACAGCACCCCCTATTCTACTCCAAGTAGAAGATGAGCATCGAAGAATCTCCAGTGGGAGATGATTGAATTGGTGGTAAGCCATTCTCTTGGCAAGAAAAACCCCTTGCTTCAACTGTAGACAGACTTCTGTCCAAAAAGGACAAAACTTGGAAGCAGATAAGTTGACAGCCTAGCTCTGCCAAGACAGGGTAGGTAAGTCCTTCATAATTCCTGCTCTACAATCAATGTCTGTCAGAGAAATGGGGCCAAAAGGCTGAAGATTGATGCTGTAATATATGGAGAGAAAATGGGAACTGTCCAGGCAGCCACTGGTATGTCATTTCTTAGTTTTGGAAGCTGCAGGCCCTGCACTTCCTATATAATCAGATATATTTATCCCTCTCAGGTCTCTGAGGTGGTTGAAGAATAGATAGCTAGAGTCTCATAGTTAAATTTTGAATTGTTTAGGAATCAAGAGGGTGTTCTGGACCTAAGAAGATATTTTTAAAATTATGAGGCAAGTTAGTATGAAAGCTAAGTTAGATATAGAACTTTAAACACATGGAGATGGTTAGATAGTAGAATGTTAAAGTCAGGTGCCAAATACATATGGACTGGACATTGGGAATGTATGCTAAGCCATATAACTCTTATTGGACAAGATTGATTTAGCTATTCTGGGCTTTTTGTTGTTCCATATGAAGTTGAGACTAGCTTTTTCCAGGTCTATAAAGAATTGTGTTGGTATTTTGATAGGAATTGCATTAAATCTATATATTGCTTTTGGTAGGATAGCCATTTTTATTATGTTGATCTTACCTATCCATGAGCATGGGAGATCTTTCCATCTTCTAAAGGCCTCTTCCATTTCTTTCTTCAGGGGCTTGAAGTTCTTGTTATATAGGTCCTTTACATGCTTGGTTAGAGTTACTCCCAGGTATTTTATGTTGTTTGTGGCTATTGTGAAGGGAGTTGTTTCCCTTATTTCTTTTTCGGTATATTTGTTTGTTGTATAAAGAAGAGCTTCTGATTTTTTTGAGTTAATTTTGTATCCAGCCACCTTGCTGAAGTTGTTTATCAGCTGTAAGAGTTCTTTGGTGGAGTTTTTGGGGTCGCTTATGTATACTAACATATCATCTGCGAATAGGGATAATTTGACTTCTTCATTTCCAATTTTTATCCCTTTGATCTCCTTTAGTTGTCTTATTGCTCTAGCAAGGACTTCAAGTACTATATTGAAGAGATATGGTGAAAGTGGACATCCTTGTCTTGTCCCTGAGTTTAGAGGAAATGCTTCAAGCTTCTCTCCATTTAATTTGATGTTGGCTACTGGCTTGCTGTATATTGCCTTTATTATTTCTAGGTATGGTCCTTGTATGCCCATTCTCTCCAGAACTTTTAGCATGAAGGGGTGTTGGATTTTGTCAAATGCTTTTTCTGCATCTAGCGAGATTATCATGTGGTTTTTTTCTTTCATCTTGTTTATGTGGTGAATTACATTGATAGACTTTCGTATATTGAACCATCCCTGCATTCCAGGGATGAAGCCTACTTGATCATGGTGTATGATACTTTTGATGTGTTCTTGAATTCGATTTGCTAGTATTTTATTAAGTATTTTTGCATCTATGTTCATGAGGGAGATTGGTCTGAAGTTCTCTTTCTTTGTTGGGTCTTTGTGTGGTTTAGGAATCAGAATGACAGTGGCCTCATAGAATGAGTTTGGCAGTGATCTTTCTGTTTCTATGTGGTGGAAGAGTTTGAAAAGTAATGGTGTTAGTTCCTCTTTGAAGGTCCGGTAGAATTCCGTGCTAAAGCCATCTGGCCCTGGGCTTTTTTTGGTTGGGAGATTATTAATGACTGTTTCTATTTCCTTGGGTGTTATTGGGCTGTTTAAGCTGTTAATCTGATTTTGATTTAGTTTTGGTAGGTGGAATTTATCGAGGAAATTGTCCATTTCGCTTAGGTTTTCAAATTTAGTGGAATATAGATTTTTAAAGTAATGTCCGAATATTTTCTGGATCTCCTCAATGTCTGTTGTTATTTCTCCCTTTTCATTTCTGATTTTGTTGATTTGTGTTCTTTCCCTTTGCCTTTTAGTTAATTTGGCTAGGGGTCTGTCTATTTTGTTGATTTTCTCAAAGAACCAACTCTTGGTTTCGTTGATTCTTTGTATAGTTCTTTTTGATTCTAAGTTGTTGATTTCAGCTCTAAGTTTGATGATTTCCTGTCTTCTGCTCTTCTTGGGAGTGTTTGCTTCTTTTTTTTCCAATTCACCCAGCTTAGCTGTTAGTTCACTAATATGAGCTGTCACAATTTTCTTTTTGAAAGCACTTAGTGCTATGAACTTTCCTCGTAGCACAGCTTTCAATGTATCCCATAGGTTTGGGTATGTTGTGTCTTCATTGTCGTTGGATTTTAAGAAGTCTTTGATTTCCTTCCTTATTTCTTCCCTGACCCAGTGGTCATCCAGTAAGGAGCTGTTCAATTTCCATGTGTGTGTAGGCTTTCTGTTGATTCTTTTACTGTTGAAGACCAGCTTTATTCCGTGGTGGTCTGATAAGATACAAGGTGTTATTTCAATTTTCTTGTATCTACTGAGACTATCTTTGTGACCAATTATGTGGTCGATTTTGGAGAAGGTTCCGTGGGGTGCTGAGAAAAAGGTGTATTCCTTTGTGTTTGGGTGAAACGTTCTGTAGATATCTGTTAGGTCCATTTGTTTCATGATCTCTGTTAGACTCAATATTTCTCTGTTTGTCTTCTGTCTTGATGATCTGTCCTTTGTTGTGAGTGGGGTGTTGAAGTCTCCCACTACTAATGTGTTGTGATCGACGTGCGCTTTAAGTTTTAGAAGTGTTTCTTTTACGAAAGTAGGTACCTTTGTATTTGGGGCATAGATGTTCAGTATTGAAATTTCCTCTTGATGAATATTCCCTTTAATGAGTATATAGTGCCCTTCTTTGTCTTTCTTCATTAACTTCAGTTGGAAGTCTGTTTTGTTTGATATTAGGATGGCTACTCCAGCTTGCTTCCTGGGTCCATTTGCTTGGAAAACCTTTTCCCAGCCCTTTACTCTGAGGCAGTGTCTATCTTTTGTAGTTAGATGTGTCTCTTGTATACAGCATATGGAAGGGTCTTGCTTGCGGATCCACTCTGTAAACCTATGTCTTTTTATTGGGGAGTTGAGTCCATTGATGTTGATGGATATTAGTGACCTGGGGTTGTTATTTCCCATTAGTTTGGTATAGGCGGTGGTTCTGTTCCTCTTTTGATTTAGTTGCTAATGGGTTTTCTATTCCCTTTGTTTTCTTGGGTTGAGTTTTCTTCTCTGGGTTGGGATTTTCCTTCTAGGATTTTCTGTAGGGCTGGGTTTGTGGGTAGATATTGTTTAAATTTAATTTTGTCATGGAATATCTTGTTTTCTCCATCTATGTTGATAGAGAGTTTTGCTGGGTAAAGTAGTCTGGCTGGGCATCTATGATCTCTTAGGACTTGTAGTATATCTGACCAGGCCCTTCTAGCTTTTATCGTTTCTGGGGAGAAGTCAGGTGTAATTCTGATGGGTCTGCCATTGTATGTGACTTGACCTTTTTCTCTTACAGCTTTTAATATTCTTTCTATGTTCTGTACATTTGGGGTTTCTATTATTATGTGGCGAGAGGAGTTTCTTTTCTGGTCTAATCTGTTTGGTGTTCTGTATGCCTCTTGGATTTTTATTGGCATCTCTTTTTTCAGGTTTGGGAAGTTTTCCTCTATGATTTTGTTGAAGATATTTCCTGGACCTTGGAGTCGGGAGTCTTCTCTTTCCTCTATACCTATAATTCTTAGGTTCCGTCTTTTCAATGAGTCCTTGATTTCTTGGATGTTGTGGGTGAGAGATTTTTTAGCCTTCTCATTTTCTTTGGATGATGTACTGATTTCTTCCACTGAATCTTCCATGCCTGAGATCCTGTCTTCCATCTCTTGCATCCTATTGTTGATACACACATCCGTAGTTCCTGTTCTCTTTCCTTGGTTCTCCACTTCCTCTTTTAACTCTGACTGTGTTTTCTTTATTGTTTCTATTTCTATTTTCATGTCTTGTATGGTTTTGTTCGTTTTGTACATTTCCTTCTCCAGCTTGCTTGTTTTTGTATGAAAATCTTTCATGGCCTTTTCCTTTTCCTGTTCAAGCTCTGTCACCTTGGCTTGGAGCTCTTTAATGGTGTTGTTCCTTGTTTTGATTTGTAGAATTGTGGTTTCCTTGAATTCCTTCATAGATTTAAGTTCTTCTTGCAGGGACTCTATCACTTTCCATACTGCAGAGTTGTCAATGTTTTCATGTGTTTCTGTTGGTGTGTGGTCATCCGAATTGGATGAGCTAGGGTGGTTCTGCTTTGTTGCAGTCATAATTCCTTGATTTCTATTTTTTTTTGACCTTTCACCATTGGATGCATTTAGCTGTCTGTTTTCTGTGTTTGGAACCACAGTGGATGATTTGGTGCAGGGGACGAGTTACTTGGCTATCTGTCGTTGCTTACAGGGGGATTTCAAGGTCACTGTGATTTTAATGGCCAGAGGCACTGTGATCTGGTGCAGCGTATTCCCAGGTTGTGAGTAATGAACCAGGATTGTTTCACTGCTCCCAATTCAGACTTCTCTATGTTGCACTCTGAGTTATCAGCCTGTAATGGTTCTGATGATATGGGCCTGTTTGCCCAGGCACAAATTCTGTGGGCTTTGTTTGTCTTCCCGGAGGCTGACAGGGTCTGGCTCCACACCTGATATGTCTGGATTTTCCAGGATACAGCTATGGTCCCGATTTCTGGTTTCTCTCTAGTCTTCTCGCCACAGGGCTGGACCCTGTGTCTAATTCCCTTCTTGTCTGCGCCGCCAGGGTCCCGTGGGTACCCCAAGCCCCAGATCCTCCAGCTGCCTGAGTGCACCTCTCGTCCCAGCAGCTCCGCCGTGGGTGCACGGACCCCTGGTCCCACCCACGCCTGTCTCTCTCCCTAGATGACCTGCCGTGGACTGGCGGGAATTTGGCCCTGCCAGCAGTGCTCTCTCCCCAGCTGCGCTATCCTGAGTGTGGGAGATTTGGCCGCTCCCGCCTGCTTTTGTGTTCCCTGCTTCCTGCGCTCGGAACCTTCCGCCCTCCGCTTTACAAGCGGCTGCTGCGGACCACCCGCTGAGCCCCCTGTTTGTTCCTTGCTAAGGCTTCCACTATCTCGCAACCTTTTCTAAGTGGGTATAAGTTCAGCCTGATGTGTGGGGAGCCCAATAGGCCAGCGATCTATGGCCAAGTGGACCCTGATTCTGTCTGCTGTAAGTTGGGATCGATCTTACCAGGCGCCTCTCCAAATGGGAGTTCTCGAGTCCCCGGTTTAGTGGCCTCCGTGTCTGTGAGAGATGGGGAGAGCCTTGCCCTGGGACTTTTAACAGTCCCTTGGGAGCTGTGAGCGTTCCCGGGGGGGGGGGGGTCTAGCCCCTCCGGTTTTTGCACAGTGCCCAGTAACTCTGGGTTTTTTATGGCTCTTTTTTCCCCGCGTTCAGAATGCGTCAGTGTAGGTCGCCGCCATCTTCGCTCGCCCATATAACTCTTATAATTGTGGCCTATTTATTTCTGTTTTGTATTTATAGTTATAAGAAAAAGAACCATTTTTTTGGACTGAAAGGGAGAGCTGTGGGGGGAAAAAGAAATACCTTAAACTAAAAAAAAAAAAAAAAAGAAGGGAAGAGGATGGGGGTTGAGGGGGAGTAGGGAGGGGATTGTGATTGAGATGTAACTTGAAGAAATAAAAAATAAATTATTAAAAAAAAAGAAAAAATGGGTGATTACCTGGAGAAGGGAGAATAGATTTAAAGCCCACAAGCAAGAACAAAAATTATTATCAAAAATCCGGGAGGGGGAGAATGTAAGCTTACAAGTAACAGAAAAATAACATTATGTTATTAAACTAAATTACTTTAAAAAAATTGTGACCCAGACAAACCAAAATCAAATGGAAAACAATTTTTTTAAAGTATACTTAGAGCATTGCTAGAAATCAACAATTCACACACATACACACACAAAAAAAAAATGAGTGAGAAAAATATTGCAACTGGAAACATAGGAAAAGAGCACAAATTGATTATGTCAAAAATGAAATAATTTTAATGAGAAAAATGTTGGTCATTGTTGATAATGAAAGCTAACCATCTGCTGATTTTTTTCTTTTTAATTAAAACAACTTATAATACAGTGGCAACGTCCCATCCTTGGTAGAAGCGCAAGTGAGGAGACACTTCCCATCAAATCGTCTTGTAATATCCTGTTGCAGGCATGTCCTTTTATCACTCCAGAAAACCCAAGCTAAGAAAGGCAGTCTAAATGTAGAAAGGGGGTTTCTAATCAAGACATTGTAACAGCACAAATGAAAACTACTAGAAACCAACAAAATACCCACCCCTATCTAAATGAAGAAATAGAACTTACTCTACACATACACAATGTACATTCCATAAACATAAATCGGCCATTAAAATTTCATTTGCCCAACAATATGAAACTTTGAGGGATTACTTCCATCTTATTTTTATACTTAATAATGCCAAAACCAATTTATACATACTTCAAAGTTTAGGTATCCTAAACTATTAAATAAGTAAAAGATTTGAGAGAAATATGTAAAATGCACTACGTTGATGAGAAACCCTTTCTCTACCTTTTGTTCTTTGCCAAAAGCACTGATTTTCCAATAAGGGGGAAACAGACCCTGCTTCAAATCAAATAAGAAGACGAAGTTAATGGGTTGTGTTGCACATGTTAAATTGACTGATCCCAAATGCCTCCCATCTCTCCTAGACACAATCCTCTGACCCCAGTGCGTGTCTATCTCTTTGAAGCGCCAGCCCTAGAGATAAGCTCCCAGTTGACTTGTGGAGCCTGAACATTTGCTAGCAATGCCAGATAAGGAATTATAAACACAGAAGGAAACTGCAAAGTCATTGGCTGGTCAACATCAGGAGAGCCTTGTCAGTCTAGTTTTTGTTTCCTCTGAGAGTGGCCCTGAAAGAGAGATTACACTGTAGCTTTTGCACTCAAATGCCAGGCTAGAGAGACAGAAGAAAAGAGGAGATGCAGTGGTGATGAATGAAGATAAGATCTCCAAACAGGATCTCTTGCTCTGCCTAGCAATTGCCAAGGCCTAAGGAGCAAATAAAACCTCCTAGAGAGTGGTAAGGAATCAAATGTGAGTTAGAAATCTCTGGTCTGACCTATTGCAAACTCTCAGGGGTCTTGTGGTTTTTACACCCTTCCTTCTTCTTACATTTGCTGATTATTTATTGAGTTAACAGGATAAGCCCCAAGTGACTCCTCATAGGTTTTGCTAATAGAATCATACACAGGGCAAACAGACTGACAATTAGATCCCACTCACAGGGTGCAATGGCTATGATATTAAGGTCACTTTCAACCACCAAGCAAGGCTTTTTGGAGGAAGCTAGCTGTAAAACATAACTTTTTATATATATATACTTTATTTTTTTATTTCTTCAAGTTACATCTCAGTCACAATCCCTTCCCTACTCCCCCTTCCCGTCCCACACTTCTACCCTCTTCCCCCCAACAGCTTCCCCTTTCAGTCCAACAAATGGTTCCTTCTCTAATAACAGTATGTACTATACAAAACAACAGAAATAAATATGCCACATTTATGAGAGTTAAATGGCCCAGTATACCTTCCCAATGTCCAGTTCATACATATTTGGCCCCAAATATGTATAAACATAACTTTTTATGAGGTATTACGGCGATGAAGGGCATTTTAGAAAGGAGGAAGCATCCCGAAGGCAGAGATGTGAAGTAAGACATGCATGAGACATGGAGAGCATTTTAGAAAGCTTCACAAGTGTGGACTGAAAGACAGGAAGTGGACAAGTGGTGTTTCCAGCTCCCCTCAGAATGATTTATGGAGAAAGGTGAGAGAAAGAAAACAGATTTTTTTTTCCCCTAAAGTCACTTACTTTGTCACCCTTTCCTTTGTCCCAGAATATATATCTTTTAGCTTTATGACCATCTGACCAACCATGCCCTTTCAAGGATGCCAATGAAGGCATGGAAACAGGACAAGGCTGTGACCTACAACCTACAAAGATGCTATGACCATCATATAAAACAGTATAGCTCGGCCAGGCCACAGTTGATCAACCTCGTTAACTCCAAATTAAAGCCACAATCATTTTCAGTTGCAAGGGACCAGCTAAGGGGTGGTCAGATACCATCCAGCTATCATATGCAGATGTACTGATGATTACATCACCTCATGTGGAAGATAACAGGCAAACCTAAATGATATCTATTAAATTGATGTGAGATAACAATGGAATATAATACCTTTATTGAGTCTTTACTGTGTGTTCAGGTATTTGTGAAGTAAAGGAGGGGGGAAACAATCCTAATGTAGCTCAGCCCATTTACCTTGTGTACACATGCATGGGAGAGTGAGCAGAATGGGAAATGAATATTGACATATAATTTAAAAGTAAACGATGAATTGTCTTGTGAAGCTATTTAGATGGGCTGCTGTTATGCCTTCTGCACAGCTCACTTACTGGCTTCACTAACTACAAGGCAGATCTTACAGCTACTTTGCAGATGAAAAACCTCCCCCAAATACGATATAATCAAAAGAGCATTGTTTTAGTTACACCTTCAACACAGTGATCGCACACATGAGAAAGCAACATGAGGGAGGAAGCTTTACTTTGGCTCAACCTTCGGAGCTCTGTGTCATGGTCACTTGGTTCCATTGCTTCTGGACCTTGTGCTTGATATGACAGAACACCAAAGTGAGGAGAAAGAAATAGGTCAGTGTGGCACCTCACGGTCAGTGGACAGGAGGCAGAGAAAGAGACAAGAATGGTCATGGGCAACGTACGTTCTTCAAAATGTGCCTCTGGTGACTTACTGCTTTCAACCAGTCCCAATAGCCTAGCAAAAATGATTTTCTCAACAAATTCCATTGTTGTTAGCACCTTCATAATCCAAGCACCGGTAAAGAATGCCACCAGCTGGAGACCAAGCCTTCAGCGCTTGAGCCTTTTGTATCCAAACCATAACAGATGTGAGGTCGGAGTGCTGAGTTTGAGCTCAGGACCACATTGATTCAACTTATGCTTTTGTGCTATTAGCCTTTCCGAACAAAGACTTCTTAACAAACACTGCAAATGAATGACCTAAATGACAGTGGGGGGGGGTGTATTATTTTTGGTTTTTGGGTTGTTTGTTTGTTTGTTCTACCAGAATTTCTCCCAGTTTGATTTGGTAAAGGAAAAGGCCTACCCTACATACTGACTCATGAGTAGAAATAATCAGGAATTGACAAAATCTTCTGTAAAGGGCCAGACTGTATATCCATTGAACTCTGAAGTCCTTCAGTCTGCCACTGTCATGTGAAACAGCCATAAACATGGACAACGCCCAAGTGAGTAGATGTTGGCTGGGCTACAAGAAGAGTGTACAGACAGACAGTGAGTGGTTCAGACCTGGCTGTTGTCTGCACATATCTAGTCCACGGAGACCTTGACAGCGCTAGCTCTCCCTCCTTTTCTTGGTGGGCGTCTGTGTGATCAGTTGCAACCACTGACACTTAACCCTCCTCTGGTGAGGAGGTTTGGGGGAACGTTTTTATTTTGCTCATAAAATAAAGACTAATATGCTAGCCCTATCTTTTTCCTTCAGCTGAGAGATGTGTACCATCAGGAGCTGATGCAGTCATCTCACAGAGATTTTACACACAGAACAAAGAAAAACCAACTGCTGCCATAGTCCCAGCAATTTGAGAGGTGGGAGCAGAAGGATCCCAAGCTCAAGACCACCCGGAGCTACTACTTCACTTAAAGGTGGTGATATTTTATATTTCCCTGAGAAGCGAAACAAATGTCAACAGCTTCCATAGGCCTGCTAAACCACAAATTTTTACTCTCTATGGCCAGATTTTTCTGTTTGTAAGCCAGATCTATTATCAAGTAATTACAATAATTCAGTGGATACTGTGAATGCTAATATGCATGCCACAGAGAAAATGCTCAGTAAATGCTGGTTTTCTCTACATTGCATAGCAAAGAAAATTGATGTCATTCTCTTTGTGATCAGCATGGACATTTTGCATAATCTCCTTTTTTGAATGCGTCCCCTCCTGTAAATTACTTTTCAGGATCGTCTCTACATTTCCAAGACCTCAGACTAGGAAAGAGAAGGGCCAGAAAGAGCATATCATTTAGCAAGAGCCTAATTATGAAAAGCTGTCAGACAACTGCCAAACGCACTGGACCTGCTCTTTCCTTAGCAACTATGAATCAAAGTCTCCCTCTGCTGACCCAGCCTGCATTGCATGCAAAGAGCGCTCATCCTGGCCTGCAGCTGCCTTCAGATGTGAAGACAGGAAGTATGCAGGCTGCCCTGCACAATTTCTGTCTCATAGCAGACTCTCAGTACAGATTCCTTGTCTTTCTTCTCCTCTCTCAGTCTGGGATTGTTACAGAATCAGATTAAGTGTGGAAGGGAGCCCCATAAAGAAGGCACCTTTAGCCTGAAAATAGAAGAGAAGCTACAGAATGGTTCGCTCAAAGATTAGGAACAACAAGGAACGAGAGTTTAGAAACACCCAGGGTCAATTCAATACATATACAAAAGTAAAAGTAAAGGCAGATCTTACAGCTCCGTTGCAGATGAAAAAGGTCCCCCAAATACGATATAATCAAAAGAGCATTGTTTTAGTTACACCTTCATCACAGTGATAGCACACATGAGAAAGCAACATGAGGGAGAAAGCTTTATTTCGGCTCACAATTTCAGAGCTCTGTGTCATGGTCACTTGGTTCCATTGCTTCTGGACCTTGTGCATGGTGAGGCAGAACACCAAAGTGGGGAGAAGGAAGTAGGTCATGAAAGTTAAAGAAAAGCCCACTCATACAAAGTACAGAGGCAATCTCATGTCAGAGCAAGTACATGTGAGAGCGTAGAAGGGTTAGAAGCTCCACGCTTACCTGTACACACACACATACACATGTACAGAGAGAGATGCATACAGAGAGAGAGAATCTAATAAACATTTGTGGAAGCCTAAGTCCCTAACAGGATCGATGGATGGTCCCTTGGAAACAGTGACAGATATGAACAATGAGCACCAGTGAGTGAGCTGGCTGTCTCGTGTCTTGACCTGACTCTTAGAATTTTCAAATTCCTGGTAGCTACTCATGTCTGTTACAGTCCAAATGCAGCCACAGATACTCTGTAAGAGAAATGGCCATAGATGTGATCCAATAAATCCTACTTTTAAAATTAGGTAATGATCCAAGTCAAGTCCTTGGCTCAGTTCACCTCTCCGTGTCTGGGTTGTGTTTATAACTTGGGAAGTACAGCATCACTTGGCTGCCAGCCTGAGGGTGGGGAGAGGTTGGTCAGATTAGAAAATCCTGGTTCTGGGGTAGGAGCTTTTAAACCTTCTGCAGCCACTCACCCTCACTCGGCACATAAGAAGTGCTGAGTGACACACTAGTGACACATGAAGTTTCCTTTTCACTTGGTACATGAGGACCTTTCTCTTACTTGCAGCCCAAAGCCTTCTACCTGCCGTGTTTCCCTAAAAAGCAACATTTCACCTTGGTCTAGTCCCAGGATCATTAATATACTAAGGGCTTCTAGCTGCAAAACAAAAAAGCAGGGTGAGAGATGATGCTGCGGGGTGGGGGGCATTGCCTCCTTACTGCAGACTTCTCAGAGCAAGGATTCATTTAAGTTTAATAAACTTTACAACATTGGTTGGGACTGCTATACCGTCAAGCATTCCAAACTACGAAAAATCTGTCCATGTAGTATTTAAAGAGTCTAAATTATAAACCCAGAACTGGGGAAGAAGAGACAGGCAGATCTACAGGACTGACAGAGCCTCTAGACCTGTGTAAGTCTCAGAAAACCAAAGGTGAAGGCTCCTGAGAAACAACCCCCGAGGTTGAACTCTGATGTCTACACATATGCACACAGTATGTACATACAGGCACACATATATGTAAATACATACACAAAACTACTTTCTCAGGAGTTAGAAGATGGTTACCTCCTCCTCTAGTGTAGCTAACTCCGTGAAACCATTCATCTACGATGTCTATCATTTATTTCTTATTGATTCATGTGTATAGATTTTAATTCTAACAGTCTAGATATAGACTTTCTTATGGTAGGAGACTTTTGTAGACCTCACAGAACTGGGTATTTATATATACAACATATATACAGTGTTAACATAATTTTCAAGTACATCATAAACACATTATAAAAATAAGAATTATTTTAAACAGTTTCTGGGTTAAGCAATCTACAAGGGGAAAAACTATATTCAGTCTGTCTTGGAAATGTTTGTTTAAATACAGCTAATGTTTGTGAACCATTGATTCATTCTTCCTCTAGGGAGACTATTTTCCCTACACTAAGGTCTTTACAGTATGGACTTCTGCTACAGGCACAAGCTGTAGGCAACCCACCACAACATGTATGGGTTTATAGTTCTTTTTCTGAAATAAAACATTTACTATATAAAAATATCAGAGGCTTGCCTGTATCTTTGGGGCAATTTTCAGACACAACAAAACAAAATTCATAGGAGAAGTAAGGACACAGATGAAGCTAGATTATTATGAGTGCTGAGGAGAAGAATGGGGGGCTAGTTTAGACTTGCCTTAATAACAACTTCCATGCAACGAAATGTGGTAATTCAATACTAGTTGATTGAGTGGCATAATCCCTTCTTTGCACTAGTAAATAGTCCCAAATTGACATTTATATGAATTATGTTACAAGAAATGTGTAACTGTATCAAGAAGATTGCTTAAACAAAGGGCATAGAATTTTAACAGTGGCTTTAAAAATGGTATTTCCCCTTTAAATGGAGGTTCTAAAAGTCTCTAAGAACCTTTCAAAGACAGATTTATTTACTTAATGTATAAATAATATGTACTCACTATAGAAATAAAAAGAAAGAACTAAAAATTATCCCTAAACCCCAAATCCAGAGGCAATCAACGCAACAGTCCTGAGTGTTCCACCCAGTTTTGTTCCCTCTCCTCCCACTCCCTCAAAATCATCTCCATCTTAAGACATATGGTTGAAGACAGACACTTCCCAGACCCCTAAAAATATATATCTCACTATGTCATAATATTTTCTTTTACTTTCATTATCTTTAGTACACTATAGGCATCTTCATTTGAAGGTAGAAAATGAACTTTGTGGCATATAAAGATGTTTTCCAGACTGAAGTTATGCACAACTCTATGATTATGCTAAAATTATTTTCATACTACATATCCTCTTCTTTATAGAACCAATGCTGTTTGCATTCTGTTTCACAGAGAGCACATTTGCAATTTGACCTGGAAACACTTTCTTCAGAGAGACTCCTATAATAGCAGTTCTTGGTGCATGGATTTTAGACCTTCACCAGCAAAGTTATTTAGGAAGTTATTAGAAATTCAAATTATTGGGCACCTACTGGGTCAGAAATAGGAGATTAGAGCAGCTGTGCGCATGTGTGTGTGCACCCAAGTGTGTGTGTGTGTGTTTTGTTTAAAAGCTTACAAGCTCCCAGGAAATTATGATTCACACTAAGATTTGAGGACTACTGTCCTAAGGAATTGATGACCTGTGGGTCATCTTTTGGGAAATAGTTTGCAAATTTGCCTTTCTGGGAAATCTATATTTTCTGTAAGTTTACAGATACAAATTTCTGTTCCCTCTTTTTGCTCAGTAGTAAACTGCGGATCTAGGAGCCGTGTGAGATAAGGATCAAATGAAGAATTAGTAAGAGTGTTCTGTAAACGACTAAGCGGTGAAGTCGTATACAGACATTAGTCATTGTTATGGTGACCCTGAGTTTGGGATGGAAGATTTATATTACCAAGCCCTGGGGAAAGCCAAGTGGAATGTGGACACAGATGGTTCTTAACTTGCACATATTTAACTTTTATACAACCCAATTTTCACACATTACACATGCCACCCTAAAATGCCTTTCCCACACCAAATCTGGAATTCCATACACTTGCAGCTTAATGAGCAATTTGAGGCATCCTGTGGCTTGTACCGCCAGCCAGCCACAGCTTGGCCCCAGCAAGGTCAGTTCTTTTCCTGTCTAAGGTTCTTGTGTGTGTTTTATTGCATCTTACCACTATTGTTTGCAAAGCAAACAGGAGGAAAAAACTGTCTTTAGTCTTCTTTAGCTCCTGTTATATTTCTTTGGCAGTCTTGGGTTGTGATTGGTCCTATTTTTGTTTTATGAGTGTGATGGCCTTATATACCTCCTTGTTCACAAATAAGTATCTCTTTCAGACTCTTTTCTGTTTCATCTGCTTGGTCTGTTCTTGCTCCTTCTCAGTCTTAACGCCTGGTGAGCCTAGCTGTCTGTTTTATAAGTTTTGGTATCTGGCATGGGTTCCCTCTACAGCTGCCCAGACTTGTTTTTCCCTAAAGGTCTCTGACTTAAAAGAAAGAACAACTGTAATGTGAGTGCAAGTGCATGGGGGACTTGACCAAGGGAGGGTGCTTAGAAAGCTTGGGCACAGGACAACGGATAGTTGGAGTTGCCTTTCCCTGCCTCCTTCCTCTCTTCCCTCATTGAAGAATAAAAACGGTTTTACTTTAGTATGGTAGAGCTTCAGTGAATTTTTGTTCTGAACAAAGATTTTTTTTGTTTGTTTCTTCTGGGTCCATTTTAGAAGATTTTATATTCGTTTTCCTTGTCCCTCTACCTGAATATCACCATCCATTCAACATCAGACGGTCACATGCTTGGAGAACTAGTCTGCTGTCGTTTCTACCCAAGGCCTGGGGCTGCTGTTGCTATAAGCTACTCAGTGGCAATGGAGATGAGGTCAGGCACATAACTGACTCTGCTGTTCTAGAAGGTTAGAGAGTTAAAGTCACAATGCATGGTTCAGGTCCCTTTTTACCTTGTACTTGTGTTCTCTAGACTCATACATGTGTTCACCCAGCATGTGGATCAAGTTGAATTCATAAATAGTGCTTTAAGTTTGGCCAAGAACAGGCAGAAGTTGAGGTAGAAAATTTCTACAGATAAGTAATTTTAGTGTGTGTGTGTGTGTGTGTGTGTGTGTGTGTGTGTGTGTGTGTGTGTGCATGCACGTGTGTTCTTGTGTGTATGCGTGCATGTGTGCACATGCACACACACAAGCAAATAGCTAGATTGTGCAAGAACATGCAAAAGTAAGATGACTTCAAGGATCTACATTGCTTCTCTCTTCTTCTTAAATCTTTTTTTTCTGAGATAGGGTCTCTCACTGAATCCAGAACTTGCCATTTCAGCCGCATTGATTGGCCAGTCTGTTTCCACACCTATATACCTTACATACCGAACTCCTGCTCTGCAGTAGTCTGGGTTACAAACCAGGCCCAGCTTTTTAAGTGGGTGCGGGGTATTCAAATTCAGGTCTGTGCAGATAGTACAGGATAACTATGCTACAACCAGTGCACCACAGGGAACAGGAACATAGACTTTGTTTCCTGTCAATGAGACACTTTGCCCTAGTGGTGCTGCCTTGTAGGCCCCCAGTGTATGAGGAGGCTCTTGGCCCTCATATGACTGCTGAACTGGGGTGGGGTGCTGTTATGTAGGGACACTCCACTCCAGAGGAGTGGGATGGAAGGGAGAGGGGGTAGAGGGTGGGAGGGCGGGACTGGGAGGGCACTGTGATGGAGATGTAACCTGAAGTAATAAATAAGTATTTTTTAAAATGTAAGAAAGCTTAAAAAAAGAATTCAGGCCTGTGTGTTTACACAGTACACACTTTACCCACCATGCCACCTCCACAGACTCTCATTTGGGTGTTTGTTGTTGTTTTTACATTTTAAATAATCAAATATATGATACAGCTCTCAGGTTTCTATTTTTAACCTAAGATTAAAATATTTATAATGTGGGAAGGGGGGAAAGAGGACAATATGATGGAGATGTAACCTGAAGCAACAAATAAATACATTTATTTATTTTAAAATAAATAAATAAATACTATCTATAATGTATACTGGGGAATTTATAATTGTTTTAGTTCTTGGGGATAAAATTCCTCATGTAGTAGGTAAGGCTATTGTTTTATTTTTATATATTATATTTTTCATATAAATTTTTAGGAACTCATTAAACACAAAAATAGAACTGCCTCCAAAAAAGATATTATGTGCAGAAAAGTATTAAGAAAAAGCCAGTAGACCCTTGGGCTAGAAAAACAAATATCTGGGTATTTTATTAGTTTCCTAGCAAGCTTATAGCAATTATGTTACCCTACCATAGTATTTACCGATGAACACCCCCATGTAGCTAGCTTTCTCTCAGCAGTGACCAACATTATGAGGTCCTTCCACATTCTGCCTGTGCGTGGACTTCCAGTTCTCTGTCCTGTAATTTGTTCACTGTGGGTTCCTGCCCACGGTCTTGGTAGAATCTCCTGTGGTGAACTGGTAGAGCGACACCACCCTAACTTTGAGGCTTCTGGCAGAACATCATTCTGGTGATGCTATGGCTGCTCCAGAGTTAACTGCTGAGGAGTCTTGGCCAAGAATTGTTTCAGCCCTGCATTCAATGCTGCTATAAAGCACCCATTCCCTGTGTCCACTGCATAAAGCAAAATGACTTTCCCAGGTGTCCTGAAAGATCTAAGTACAATTAAGTGAATGGTGTTTTGTTTGGACTAGATTGACTTCCTTTTTGCTCAGCTATTTCCCAGAAGCAAATAGAGGCATTCTGTCTCTAGCTACTTTTCCATATCTGGTCAAGACATTGTAATAACCAGCAGGAGCATTTACCATACCATGCACCAGGTTAAGTCCTAGACTTATCATGCATCTCTTGCTTTATAAGAGTCATAATCCCAATCTCAGGATTCAGTATGCAAGTGCTGAGGAGCTGAGGCACAAGGACAGCATCGTTGGTCTGAACCATATAGTAAGTTTGAGGCCAGTGTGGGCTACACAGAGATATGTCTTAAAAATCATAATCATAACCTGGATAACCTACAAAATCTCATGTATCAGTTAAGTGTTTGATATATGTTATTCAATCTCAATCAATCAATCCTTTGATGAAGACTTTAGAGACCAGAAAATTAAGGCACTGACAAGAAACATGTCCCAGAATATACAGGTGATTAATGATAGAATTAGGGTTTAAACTCAGCTGCCCAAGCCCATTTAGTTTAACAAAATTGTTTTTCCTGGTCTCTTTCAAATCCAAATACCTAACTTCTACCCACATTTGTTTGTTCGTTTTCAGTTTTCTTTTTCTTTTTTTTTCAGTTTTATTTTTCTTTATGTGTATGTTCTATGTGTATATGCCATGTACATGCAGGAGTCTGAGGAGGCCATAAGAGGGTGTTGGATCCCTTGGAGTTGGAATTATGAGCAGTCATGAGCCTCACAACATGGGTACTGGGAATTCAACTTAGGTCCTCTGGCACTGCAGCAAGTGCTCTTAATGGCTGAGCCATCTCTCCAACCATGGTTCCAAGCATGCTACACACATCCACAGTTCATTTATTTTTATCATGGAGCAGTATGCCATGGGTGAACCATAGTTTGTTTTGCTATCCACCCATTAATGGACATCTGAGTTGTTTCCATTTTGCTGTTTTTGTTCATTCGAGACAATACCTTGTTATGTAAGCCAGGTGTGGTGGTGTGAATAAAAATGACCCCCATAGGTCCATAGGGAATGATACTATTAAGAGGCATGACTTTGTTGGAGTAGGTGTGGTGTTGTTGAAGGAAGTGGGTGTCAGTCTCTTCCTGATGTCTGAGTATCCAGATGTAAAACTCTCAGCACTTTTCACCACCATGAGTGCCTGCATGCTGGCATGCTTCCTGGCATGCCATCATAATAATGGACTAAGTCTCTGAAACTGTAAGCCAGCTCCAATTAAATGTTTTCCTTTATAAGAGTTGCTGTGGTCATGGTGTCTCTTCACAGCAATAGAAACGTAAGACACTAGACTACCCTCAAGTTGTGTAGTTCAGTATGGTCCCTAACTCTGTATCTTCATGCCTCGGTTTCTTGCATATTGGAGAAGATTTTTCACTGAAGTTTAACAGCTATAGGAAAGCTCCACTTCCCAGCATGTGTACTTCACTAGTCAGCCCTTGTACAAGCATCTACCTCAAGAAATAAAACCAGTACCCCAGAAGGCCATCACAAGTCTCCTACTTCTCAGTTTCCCCACCACAATTTCCCATTACTACAAAGTTTTTAACAACACAGATGAGTCATGCATGCTTTCTAGCTCTAGAAAAATCAAACTGTATTTGCATGCTTCATACATATTATGTCTGGTAAGTTACACCTTGTTTATGATTATTTATCCATATTATTGTTGACGGTTCTTTGGGAGTTTGCAGCTGGGCTCCAATTTGCAGTGCTGCTAGGAACATTCTGGGAACTGAACTTGGATCCTCTGGAAGAGCAACAAGTGCTCTTAGCCAGTAGTTATCTGTGTAGCTCCTTCAGAGAAAGTATGTGCATGCACCTCTGGTGTGTGGACTGGAGTACCAGTGCCTGCTGTAGGAGGCACATGTGTTCAATCTGAGTAGATGCTGCCAGTTTTCTAGGTGGGCGGGCCTCACACGCTGCCTTCTCTGGACATACAGGAGAGTCTTGGCGGCTCCATATGCTTTCTGTCTTAGAATTTTAGACATTCTGGTGCAGATGCAGTGGCGTCACCTTGTGCTTCTTCGATTGCACACCAGAGTCTCCACATGCATAAGGTGTGGCCCTATATCCACACCTTACCATGTCTCTACTTTCTTTCATCCACTGCCAATTCCCAGTGTGAATCCCTGCACACCTCCCAATGGATGGGAAAACAGATGCCTAGTCTGCCTGAGCGCTGTGCAGTAAAACAGTGAGATAGACCCCATTGTTGTTGGACAATGGCTCCCTAGCACAACTTGGCCATCTCAATAACAAGCTATTTGAGGCAGAAAAATGGAAGCACTGGGCATTCCACAACTCCTCTAGAGGCCTTCCAGGGAAGCCCTGACTGAAGGTATCCCAAATCATTGAGTTTAGGAAATACTACCTTGCCTGAAGGGTCGCTATAAACATACCCACATGTCTGTCTCAACACTGCCCTTAGAAAACAATCAAATCATTTTAAAAGTTCATTTGGTTAAGGCATCTGTGAGAAATCTAGAGAATACAGTATTTTTCTCTATTTTAAAGATAAGGAATATGAGACACATAGAAGAGAAATGACTTGCCCAGCCTCACTAATTAATGAGAGTGTTGATCTGCCCACCCATTGGGGGTATTAATGAAATATGAATGTATGTGCCCTATTACCCATGTACTCTGTGAGAGGGTGAAGCCAAAAGAGCAGTTTTGTGGATTATTTATTTTATGTGTACATGTGAGTGCCTACATGTATGTGTAGGCACCACATGTATGACTGGTACCCATGAAGGCCAGAAGAGGACACTGGCTACTGTGGAACTGGAGTTACAGGTAAGCTGCCATGTAGATTCTGAGAATCAAACCCCAGTCTTTTGCAAGAGTAGCAAGTGCTCTGAGCTGCTGAGCCATCTCTTCAGCTCCCTAGATAGCACAGTTTTAAATCCTTCTAATCAAGGCAAGCCTCAGAAGGGTCTTTGTCCTTAAAGTCTTCTTCCCTTTATACATAAGTCTTTATTTACACTTAGTCAAACTGTGGGGAACAGAGGTCACTCTGTTAACTTTCCAAGAACCTAGAGACCCTCTGTGAGTTCCAGCAAACATTTAGCTAGAACACATCTTCTAAACAGTCTTCAAGAGTTTTCCTTTCTAACTCTCATTTCCTAATGGAAAATGATCCCCTGCTGTTAGTAGGAATCATAGGTCTGAAGAGAGGACATCACCCACCATGCACAGGATATTGGGCCAATTGCTTGCACTCTTTATTTCTAACATGTTGCCTTTGATGGCAAATTCAGATGTGTTTCTCTGGCTATTTGGCTGTTTGCTCATCTTTACAGAGCCCCCTGCTGCTTTTAAGCTTCTTCTGAGTTTAATTGCCTGCACAAATACTTGTCTTGCCAGGGGGACAGGTTATCTCAAATGATCAGATAAATACACTAATAATTTTTCTTGACCCATGTCACCTTGGGTCTCTACAGACTTATTTCCAGTTGCTTGTCAGCCCTATCACTTATAACCAGTTCTTAAAATCCAGATGCAGGCTGAGCCTAGATTCTAATTTCAAATCTCCGCTGGCTCACACTTGGGAGCTGTTCTGTCTTCCATCTCCAGCTGGCCCACTATCATGCCCTTTCCTCTGGAATAAAGACTTCCTCTCATTCATCTCTACATTCCTCATACTTATACTGGTGGAATTTATAGCTTGCTAATGCAGCCTTGCCCCACAGAGCAGGCAAAAGGGAACTGGGCTGAGGTTTTGCCTGTGGAGCAAGGCAAAGCTCCAGCTTTATCCCACCCCAGCTGCTGCTCACAATTTTCCCTTTGCCTTCCACCCCCACCTCATTTTAAAGACCCTCATTTTAGGGCTCTGTGTTTAACGTTCTCAGCGTACAGAACTTGCTAATTATCTAGTTGAAGTTCAATACAACAACAGAAAGCCTGAAGGAAACCCATGGAGTCAGATTCTTTTCTGTTTTATGCTGTTCTCTAGAAGTCCAGGCCCGACACAGTGGCCATGCCTATATCATCAGCTACCTACCTAGGAGGTTAAGGCAGGAAAATCAGGAATTTGGTCTAACCTGGGCAACCTAGGTAACTTACTGAGAGCTTGTCTAAAGGCAAAAATTAACTATTTAAATTTAAAAATTTTAATTTACTGTGATAGCTCAGTGAGTAACGACCCCAACATGCAAGCATGACAGCCAAAGTTCGATCCTTACCTTCCATGTAAAAAGGCAGGACATGTTGGCACACTTGGAATTCTTTGCTGAAAAGGAGGCAGGCAGGCAGAACCTTGGGCCTCACTGGCCAGCCAACCTGGCCTACATGGTTAATTCCAGGCCAAGAGAGAGACTTTGTCTCAAAAGTCAAGGTGGATGGTTCCTGAGAAACAACACTAGAGGTTGACCTCTGGCCTCTACATGCATGAGTACACATGTGCACCTGTTCTCTCATACACACAGAAGCTGAGTGAGCAGAAGTCCTGTGGGAGCAACTTTTGGAAGACATTAACTTTTGCAGACACTATGGCTGCAAATAATTCAGCACCCTGCTAGCAACCTGTAAATTGGGTAACCTTCCACTCACTTGCAATAAAAAGTAATATGGGGACTAAGACGGCTCAGGGGTTAAGAGCGTGCGCTGCTTTTGCCAAGTTTAGTTACGAGCAGTCACCTAGAGTGACTCACAACTACTAGTAGTGCCAGCTCCAGGAGATCCAACAGTCTCTTCTGGCCTCTGCTGGAGACCGCTTCCCGAATGCTCACAGGGACACACACACAAACTTAAAATATGACATAAATGAAAAATAATTTTAAAAGTAGTGAGAATTCCAGAAAGAAGTTAACTAAGGAACTTAAGAACTGAACCTCATCAAGTCAGTGTTTCCATTTTATGGAAAGTAGTCATGTGGACTCATTGGTTCATACACTTAACACAAATTTGTTGATTCTCCTTCTTTGGGCCAAGTATTAGTCATGTGCTATGTGCTGATGGTACGTCAACCAAACACAACGTTATAAAACTGTCTCCCTTCAAACAGTTGGAGAACTTAAGAAGAGATGCAACCCTGAAGTTCCATTTCTATTTCTGGTGTCTTGACCTGTTCTGAGAACTGAAAGCAATAAAACATGGGCTTCTAATCTCACCTACAAGCTGCCCCATCGCTTTGCAAACAGAGGCAGATTTCCTTTCCAGTCTTCACTATTTTTTAACCTCTGCTCATCTCTTTAGTTGATGACATTTTATATCTTCTCGGCAGAACTGCTGAGATAATTAAAAATAATGTAGGTTAAGTGCCTAACATAAACTATGACAGCTACTTCAGTAAGAAATGGAACGAGATACAGACATTTTCCAATACAAAGTATTAATTTGGCAGCTCTTTGACTTCTATCCAAAACTCAAAGAGCCAATGTTCTAGACAAAGGACTACTATTGGATATGAAGGTTAGTTATTTCCCCTGACATCTTTCTCATTCACTGTCACAAAATGCAAACCTTCCTATTCTATCGTCAGAGCCCAAGATGGATGTGCTCAGGTTTGCCACATTCTACCTGCTGAAGTTGCCTGCATAGCCAGGAGTAAATGCAAGTCAGTCCGCTGCTGAGAACTGATGCTGCTGAAGGAAAGCCCTTGCTGGGTCTCACAAGAGAACTCCAAGCTGCAGCCTGGATTAACCCAGGCTGTTTATCAGCAGCCTCAGCTGCTCATGCACTCTCTTCTGGGCAGCTGGGCAAAAACTCCAAGTCTGCCACGCCCCACTGCCTAAAAGGGCCAAAGAGAACAGTGAGGATTCCTGATCAGGACATGCCCTTTTTCCCAGAAGAGGGATTAAGTGTGCCTTGACATCATTTGCTCTTCCAGCATTCTTCCTTGGAGATTGAGGGAGACATGAAATGGGACCTGAAATGTCCACTCTACATCCTTAAAAAGGCAAATGTGGTATCTGAGACAGAAATCAACTGGTACCAAATACGTCTGTGTTCTTGGTCAAATTATGGTAATAATGCCAACTTCAGATGGTCACTGTGTGGAGCGAGAGATCACAGGGGAAAGCATGTCCTAAATTGCCTGGCACACGGTAAGTACCAAGTACATGGGCCTTCGCTATTTCCTAATAATTGTGTACAGTGTGAAGAAAGCAAGTTATATTGAGTTTTAGAACTGAATCATACATAACAAAAACCTAACTTAGCCAGCAGTGGGTGAAGGAGGGGCACTGGCGCATGAAATTAATACAGAGCTAATCTAGAGGCCAAGTCTGCAGGACCAGGTTTCTCTTCTTGCTCTACTAGATGTCTCTTATTGGCTCTGACTCTTCTTAGTGTTCATCACATTCTCTTCTGCCAGAGGCCAGATCTCTCTATCTATCAGCAATCGTGGCTGAAAAGGAAGAGGCACAAACTTTCTCTCAACAGGACTTTGCCTCTTGTGGGTCACATATACATCCCTTGGACCAGGAATCAGAAAACGCTGAATGACAGAGCCAGTTCAACCTGGCTCCTGCTCTTCAATAGCAGATGAACTTTAAAATGCTTGGTCATTTGTAAATACCTGCAAAAAAAAAAACCTTGAAAATGAGTAATATTTAATAACACTGAAAATCAAGTGAAATGTAAGTTTCAGTGTTCAAATTGCAGCTTTGTTACAGCACAATATACCCATTTCTTGATGGATTGCCTATGGCTGATTCTCTACCAGAACAGCAATGTTCAGTAGTGTTTACAGAGACATCATAGCTACAAAGCCAAAAATATTAGCATCTGCTTTTTATAAGAAAAATTTGATGACTTTGCCCTAGACTGAACAGGATGCACAAGAATTTAGGACAATCTCAACTGGACCCATCCCCATATATGAGAGACAGATAGAGCAAGAAAAATTTAAACTTGTTGAGCATTTACATTGTATCAGACAATGCTCTAAGCATTTTGTTTGTATTAACATATTTATTTCTTTTTCAGAATCGAAATGGCCAATGTTTTATCAACCATTTGATAGATGAAGAAACTAATGCACAAGGTTAAAGAATCTCAGAAATTACACATCTAGTAGGTAACATAGAGAGTTTTGGGCCAGATCATCTGAGTCCAGGGTTCTCCTCTGACCTTTCTATGACATGTTCCAGAATAAAATGGGATAAAGGGCAAGAGGAATGGGAATGGTTTCTCAGTATAAAAATGAGTTCTTGGGGAGAAGAAATAACAGGTGCCCAAACATTACATCCAGACTGGCTTGAAACTAACTTTGCCTAACCTCTTAAGACCTTGAGTTTTTCAAGTAGCATAAAGTAGATAAGATCTGCAATTTGGAGTGATTGCAATGTTGGTTAACCTTCATTGAGCACTTATTCTAGGTCAATACTGAGAATGTTAAGCATGTCATTTCACTGAGGAAACAAAGCCTAGGAAAGTGACATAGATTTGTCCAGAGTCACACCTGAGGCAGTATCAAGGCTTTGGTGAGAAGCCAGGTCTGTCTGGCTCTAGTTTCTGACCACATAACTGTTACACAGCAGAGTTCCCATCTCAGAGATAAGGGAGATAAGATATCTAATGGATCTAGCAGAGTTGGCCGTTCACATTCCAAGTACTCAGTTAAGATTATTGTCCTTTATTTTTTCTTCCCTGACATTTCTAGTTCATGTTGTGGGGAGATACACACACACACACACACACACACACACACACACACACACTTACCTATCTATGTGTACACATATATATATACATATACATGTATATATGTAATAAAATAATCAACATGTGTCCTTGAATAGTTCTACTGCCTTTTTCTTTTGGTACTAGAGATGGAGCCAGGGCTTCACACAGGCTAAACATCCCTCTACCATGGAGCTACATCATCAGCACTTTCTCAAATTAGGTGGATCCAAACTTACTACCTAATTGAGGAAGTCACTGAATTCAGCATCTTCCTGCCTTGGTATTTAGAGCTATTGACCTGTGTCACCAGGCTTGGCTTCTTTCTAGCTCTTAAGTAAAAAGTAAAACAAATTCTCCTCAATCAGTCCTGTTTTCAAAAATGAAGAGCAAGTATATTCTTGGAATCCCAGTACTTGGGAAAAGGAGGCAGGAGAACTATGTATGAGGTTACCCTAGCCTAAATAACAAGACTCCATTTTATTTATTTATTTATTTATCTATTTATCTATTTATTTATTTATTTATTTTTTGGTTTTTCGAGACAGGGTTTCTCTGAATATCTCTGGCTGTCCTGGACTCGCTTTGTAGACCAGGCTGGCCTCGAACTCACAAAGATCCGCATGCCTCTGCCTCCCAAGTGCTGGGATTAAAGGCGTGCGCCACCACCGCCTGGCTCAAGACTCCATTTTAATAATAGCAATAACAGTAATAGTAGTGGTGGTGGTAAATACAACAGAGAAAAACTAGCAGAGTCTCAGAGGGAGAGAGGGAGAATTCTCAGCATGCATGGCAGGGAATATGCCATGTAAAAAGGCATTCCAAAGCTTGGAATCATTTCATTTGGAAGGCAAAGATCCCAGTGGCACAATGTTCACAGTATAAAAAGCTGGTGATAGGTATAGGAAAAGCTAATCAAGCCTTGGTATTTGCTTTTCCCTCAAACACAAGAACCGGGCTGTTTAACACATTGTTTAATAGCCATGTAACCTTCCACCTTGGACTGTTATCAAAGTGAGATTTACCCTCCCTTCCTATTGACCATGATGCCAAGCCACACCTCCAGTCCCAATCAGTACCCAAGACACCACACATCACACGTACTGTTGAGAATCTGCAGATTTCTAGCAGGAAGGTACCTGGAAGCTACGAATGAACCTGAAGCTGGTGACATGAAAGAATCATTCCACACTTGCAGAACAAGCCATTTGCACATCCTAGGTTTACCCTTGACCTTGTAGTCAGAGTAACTAGATTAGGTGCCTGGGTAGCTTAATGACTTTTCTGGGACTCAGTATCCCAACATTTAATATGGTTGGAAGGCCAAATAACAGTTACAGAAGTAGGAGCAGATGCTGAGGGTGCTGCAGCCCAGTTCACTCCATGCACTTTCTTCCACTAACCCCTCCGGCTCCTTACAATAGGGACCCTTCTCTCAGAAAGGAGCTAGAAGCTGGATTTATCAAAAAAGAAAGACTAAGCTGGAAGAGGTAGTGCTCTTCCTCCTTTACTTCCCTTCATCAACAACAAAGTGCAAACTTCAAAAGAAACAAATCTGAAAATGATGAACACCAGACTCAAAGAACTTTCCCAGAGTGGAACCCTGTGGTCAGATATTGGCGAAGGCAATCCTTGGATGACTTGGTTGCCATCCAAGTCTGTTTTCTGTGGAGAATAAAGTTCATGTTTTGGAAGCAGGATCCTTGACTTTTTCATCCTGTTATTCAAATATTTCCTAATAATCTTTCGCATTTATATACTCAAGAGACCTCTGTAACCGAACTTTTAAGTTATTATTTAACACTTATTTATTTATTACTAAATTCACTTATAACAAACACCAACAATTTCTTAACTATTAATCCTATAAATTCCTACAACCCCTTTAACCTATCCACTAAACCTATTGATAATTATAACAACTACTTTCATAACCTTTTAGAATGATACAGTCTCTGGGGCAGGTCCTCAGTCGTCAGGAACACAGTCTTTGTTGTAGATTCTTTAACACACTTAGCAGTCCTTCTTCTGGATCTCTCAGATGCAGGTTCGTCAGGGTAGTTGGTTATTGCAGTCTCACCTTAAATAAGGCTTCATGCTTTCTTCTCTGTGGGAGACCCTAGCCATCTGCAGGCCAACTTACTTCTTTTGAATCAGGAATTCAGCTGCTCGGCCTCAGTCTTTAAAGCTGGCCACAGTTCCGTTCAGGCCACTGTTCGGACAGATCAAACCCCTCTAGGCAAAAGCTGAGCCACAGGGTCCAGTCCTTGGCCTTTTGGTGTCTTGCTCAGGCTTTCTTTGCTCACCGGCTTCTTTCTGCTTCAGGGAGAGAGCTGGCCATCAATGGCCAGCCGTTTTTTCAGCAGGACTCTTGGAGCTCTCTAGCATCAGGGGCCTCTTCTCTTCTGGGCTCCACGCACTGTCCTCAAATAGGATCACTCCTTGTTCCACCTGCTTCAGCTTAATTTGGGCTCTGCCCACTTAGCAGTTGAAAGCAATGCCAGGTCATAAAGTCTTTCCTTGTTTCACCTGGCTTCAACCTTGTTTTTCAGTCCAAAGAGACTCCCCTCATTTCACCTGACTTCATCCATAAGCTGATAAGCTAATTGCTCACAGCAGTTGATCTTCATGCCCCGAAATAAGAGACTGTATCAGAAACTTAGGTATTCACTAAATCTAACTTATATTAACCTATCAGCCCCTACAGACCTCAAAGTTAAAGGATACAGATCTCCAGTCATTTCTCCTTCCTGTTACTAATGAGTAGATGTTTTCTTTCTGAATTCACTGGCCCTGTCATCCTTCTCCCACTCCCCCCTTCAGTCAAATTACCCTATGAAAAGAACTCACATAGCAAAATAGCTGAACTGTAAGGTACCAAGTTTGGAGTTGGAATCAATGTTATGAATCCCTTTTCAATATGGCAGACCTATGTAGAAAGAGATTGAAGTTTTAGCACATAAATACATATTTGCATAAATTAGCTGCAGTAAGTGTCGTGTTTCTGGTCATTCTATAAGACTGAA